>BMAO01032836.1:0-193149 GCA_019973975.1 Trichonephila clavata
GGAGTAGAGAGCATTGTGGACACCGTAACAGTGGTCTTGTGTGATGTTTTCCGACGTGTCCAGGTTTAGTTTGCAGTCTGATTCTCGCCAGACTTTCATACGGAGAGTGATAGGTACCCGTTACCACCAAGCGAACACCATTGAACGACACCATTACGGTGATGCAGGATGGCTCGTTTGGGGAGGAATTATTCTTGGTTCCAGAACTGACCTGCATGTTCAGAGTGTAACGATGACCGGCCACATCTATCGGGATGTAATTCTGGAACAACATGTACGTTTGTTTCGGGGCGCCATGGGTGCTGAATTTCTGTTTATGGATGACAACTCCCGTGTAAACATTGTAGACGAATTCCTTCAATGGGAGGATATCACCCTTTTGTATTGGCCAGCATACTCACCGTACTTGAATCCAATAGAACATGTGTAGGATATGCTTGGCCGACGAATTGCAGCCCGTTAACCCCCTCCCACCTGTCTACCGGAACTTCGGAGGGCATTGCTTGATGAGTGGTGTAATATTCCCCAAGATCAGATTGATAATTTGATACTCAGTATGCGTAGGCGTTGTAAGGCTTGTATTGCATCGTCCGGGAGACATAGTTCGTATTAACCATCATATTAACCATGTTATACTGTTTTTTGTAAATAGGTTCTTTTTTGAAATTTGTTCCAGGGAGTAAAAATCGCAATTTTTATTAATTATGTCAAACATATAGCATCTTTTTTTTTATCTTTACCTTTTATTTAATAAATAGACTTTACAAATAAGTTAGATTTGTTTTGCTTCTGTGTCTTTCTTTGCCTGAATTTCATTTTCCTTAATTTATGGACATGAGTGTATTTAACTGTGCTGTGAAAAATTTATAAAGAATAGTTTTAGTCCTCCATGGTTATCAAAAAGTACTTCAATCACGAAGAAAATACTAAAAAGAAAATTTTTATCGGTGTAATTCTCACGTAAAATTGTAATCATTAATGGTGGATTTTTTTTATAACATCACATTTCGAGGTAACATGGTAGTTTTGTTGTTGAAGCTCATTATTCTGATCATCTTCAGAGAGTGAGTGTTTATTAATGTCTCACTGTACAGCAACGTGAGAGTGGTTGGTAGCAGATGAGATGTAGATGAGACTGAACCTGAAATTTATTCTTCCAATTAGTGCAGGATCAACTGTATTTGTATTTAAAAGAGTTCGAGCTCTATTTCCCAATCACGTAGGACCAACGAACTGGTAAGGAATGGATCCAAGACCCATTTGTCAACAAATCAGAATAATCTGGTATGTTTGTGTAAGAAGATCTACTGGTGGAAATACCAAATGACAGTGACTTTAAAAAACTACGTTCAGGACAACAAATCTGCTGGTAATCTGGATTCAAGTCATGACGGAATGCCCTGAGATTGTCAACATAGCACTTAAATCTCTATTGCCATTCCCGACAAACCTATCTGTGAACCTATCGTTCAGCAGTGACAGCAACCAAAGCAAAGCAACGGAATAAACTGGACATAAGCATTGGCATTGTCTCATATTACCTCCAGAAGGAACCACTTCCAAAGAAAGAAGCTCAGGGCTTTCATTGATATATGAAATTATTTTATACTCATTTTTTAGTTTAGCTGTATTTTATTTAGAAGTCATGCATATAAACTATTAAATTAAAATTATCAAAGCAAAATAATCTAAAATATAAACAATCAATGTCCCCTCCCTTCCTCCTTGGTTGGCGTGGTAAAATGATCAAACGTTGACTGGCCCGTGGTGATAAAAAGGCTGGGCAGCACTTCTCTAGAAGAGACAGAGTCTGGTCCTCAATTACACTAAGCCTCAAGGTCACACCAGCCAGGATCACATGACCGTGAACACTAGGCTACTACGACCACTATTATTGATAAAAGCAGGCGGGAATAGAACAAGAAAAATTATCAGATAATGAGCTGGTTAAGGTATCGGACTACCATAAAATTGTTGATTTTGCCATAAATTGATAATTTTTTTTTATGATTTTATTTTATAGAACCGTATTTTTACTTCATAAAAATACAAAGTTCATTATTTCCCGTTTACTAGAATACAAACTGCAAGTGTTTTAGCAAAAGCAGATGTCATACATTAAAACGCGTTTTACTCCGAAGGTGTGGTTTTTTTATTGTTTTTGTGTTTTTGAAAATGCTTAAACGGGGACAGCGATTAAAAAAAAAAGGTTTGAAAATTTACTAGAAATTTTTTGTGTATGTTATGTATAACAGTAGAGGTGTTTTAACATTCAGATTTATTAATCACTGTTTTATTACAAAATTAACAGTCCCTTATGTGAATATAATCACCGTTTTTTTAAGCGCTTTATATAATAACTAAGATAAAGTGCTGCAGTTCTTATAAAAATTAAAAAATCTCTTATCCTGAAGGTCATTTCAAAAATGAATCACATAGCAACACATTAGAATTGAAAAATTGAAATTTTGTTCATAAAATGTTGGTACAGAATGGGCACCGTTTATGTTATTTTTTGCAAATTTTTACAATTTTTTTCCCATTTTAGTAATAATAATCACCTTTTCTCTTCTTAACCTTAGCATATTTTTTGAATGTACTAAACAATTCTAAAAAAAACCAGGAAAAAAATCTCCTTATCAACATTTTTTTTTAAAGTTGTCGCAAATAGTCGGATACCTTAATTTATCAATTGTCCCTTTGTTGGCGAAAAAGACACTACTTTAAATATATACATTATTACTGTTCCTTGACGAAAAAAACTGATATTTTAGTAAGGAAACAGAAAATAATTATTATTTTCCAAAAATGCGAATGAATATTTTATTAACTGTAATGTTTTTCTTGAATTGCATTCAATAGGTTTCAACTACTCCTGTTTTTAATTATCTCTATATGAGTGGTCTTCAAACTGTGTTCCACGGATCCCTGGGGTTCCCCAAGGCATACTCAGGAGTTCCACGAGTCAGAATAAAAAAATCGAAAAAGAAAAAATTATGAATATATATGCGAAATGGATTCACGTTTTCTAAAATGTTTGTATACCCGTAAGAATTTAAAGCTCATTCCTGTCATTAAGAAACTGAAAATTTGATTCATATACAATAACTTTATTTTGAAATACTCCTTTAACTTTTATTATAATATAATAAAAGAATAAGGATGCATTATATATATATATATTACTTATATACTAGAGTGTGAATGTTCTATAGTATACTATCCTGAGTTCCACGCGATAATTTTATATTCATCGGTACAATGTCTTACAAAACTAAATAGTTTTCTAATGGAAAATTCAATTCTTTTATTTGTGGAAAAACACCCTCAAAATTTGAAGAGATTCTTTGTTAAAAATCTAAACATAAGCAAGGATAGATCCTAAATTTTATTTTGCAAATCCATGCAAAATGCACATTATTTCTCACACAGTTATACTCCTTTTAATGCCATTCAAGACAATGTGTATAAGGGAAAAATCTTTCTCAGTGTGAGTGTCTACAATAACTAAGTATAGAAACAAATTAAACTCGGTATATGTAATGTGTTTGCAGTAATTTTCAAAAGACCTAACTTCTTCAGTTTGTGTAAAAAAAGGCAAGCAGATATCCCAGTTACTAAACATAATACATGGGTAGGTGACACTCGGATCACAGATTAATATTATTAATGCGTAAATTATATTAAAAGTAGATTACAGTTTTTAAATAATAAATATGTAATACTTTTTATAATTGTCTTTATATGATCTATTGTTTTAATCTATTTTTAATATTATTTTAGATATATTCTTCCAACTATGTGTGTGGAATAGAGTTCAATGAAAATACTTTCTAGTTCTATAGGTTCTACAAAAACACCTTCTAGTTCTAGGGGTTCCGGGAGTTGAAAATTTTGAAGACCTCGTTCTATAAAAACAAAATTTAAACATCAAAAAATTGTAATATAATACTATGTATGACAGCGTTTCTCAAACTGTGGGGCGACCCCCCAGAGGAGGGGTGGGGTGATAAATCAACGAGGGGGGCGCGAGCATAACAAAAAGTTGAAAATAAAAGGTATTTTTTAAAAAAATAATTAGTTTACTGAAAAGAAGAAAAACCAGATATACATTCTGGAATAATAAAAAATAAAATACGCATTTACACTGATATGCGTACATTTATAAAAATGTATCAGAACTGCAAAAAAGTATTTGATTATTAATTTTTGAATACTAAATTAAGAACAAGTTAAATAATTACATGTGACTCCATGGATTTATTATACATAAAATTATATACAAAATTTAATGTCGTAAATTTAATGTATTTAAGTCGTATTGCAGCTTTAGCGTCAAAGTACAAAATTATTGAATTCAATACATTGTTATTGTACAGAGAAAGGAGGCGATGAAAATTATGATTGAAAATTGGATTGCAGTTATTAAAAGTTTTAAAAGCACTGGTGTGAGTTTATTTTTAACAACAGATAATTATACAAGACTCCTAAATAATAGGCTAAATTTGTTTCATCTTTTTTTCAGGAAAAACATTTCTACAATTAGTCTTATTGCTTTGTAACAGGGTTACTCAACCTTTTTTTCTGCTGGGCTACATAGATATGTCATCTATTTCACGCGGGCCGCATACATATGCTAGTTATTTCACGCAGGCCACAACATGAGGGTAACCAAGATAACATTGGGAATATAAAATGTGGAAAATTGATCAAAATATTAAAACATTTTTTTTTTATTTTTGTCACTAACACTAAATTAGGAGCACTAAAGAAACACTCATTCACAATTACTGCATCAGTAAACGGTTTCATAAAATTACCAAAAATATAACAAATTACATAGGATGTTTTTGTTACCGCTGTGATATTATCACTAACAAAACACTTTGTTGTAGTTGAAAATATTATTCAAGAAAGCCTATTCATCACCTCTTCAAAGAGATCTTTGAGGTAAAGGGTCATTGAATGATTTCTGTTTATTGGTATTTTTTTAAACACAGTGTGACAAATCAAACAATTATTGACCCATGTTTGTTTTTCACTACAAAATAGTGAACCTCCCAATCGTCTTGAAACGATATATTTTCAAATATTTTTCGCTTGTAAGATATGAAGGATAGTTAAACATTAGTTCCACACTTAAAATTGCTGCTATTCCACTGTTGTCTGTTATCACTAACGTAACCGTTACAAATAAAAAAAAGAACATCAAATCGTACCCGTACGACACCGACAGTCAATAGCAAAATTGATATATTTGATTTCTTGACAAAGGATTTACCACCAAATTTTTGAAGTGAAACTTCTTTACGCATGGTTGACTTGGGGAGTAAGCTGGTGAATGCGTGACGATAAGTGTGCTCTGATTTAGGTGAACGGAAGTTGAGAATGAGCTATAAGTTAGTGAAGATAGAAAGAGAGAGAGAGTTACGATTCGTATACTACTGTAGGGGCAAGAGAGAGCAGTGCACTGTAGGTCTGTATCATATAGTAGGAGCAAGAGAGAGCAGTGCCTCGCGCACATTTTCTTTCTCTCTTTCCTCCCATAGCCAGTGCATGCAGTAATTCGTTTGCGAGTTTGCTAGCGTTTCGCGAACGGTGATTTCTTGATTATTTCGTAATTTCATTTCGTTCTTGAACAATTTTATAAATGAATATTTTGTTCAATAAATTAAATATTTTACCTTTAAAATGAATAAAATTGTAAATTCATTTAAAAGTTCATATTTTGTGAATTTTCGGGTGAATAATAACAAATTATGGCAGGAAAGGCAAATCGCAATCATTTTCCTTTAGTATCAGGATGTGCCATGACAATTCATAAATCTCAAAGTGGAACATTCAATGATGTTGTTTATGCATATCAAAAGACTCATTCTCTACCATTACTATACGTTGCTCTATCATGAATTACCAGCATTGAAGGAATGTACCTGGTGTCAAAAGACAATGATAATAAGTTTTATCATGGTCGAAAAAATGATACATCCATCATATCTTTACAAGATGAATTTCGCTGATTATCGTTGAACACATTGTTAACAATAGGAAGAAAGATTCCTGATTTCATGAATGAGAGAAAAAGTTGTCCATGGTTACTTTCAATTGCCAAAGTCTCATAAAACACCTGTCGGACTTGAGTGATCCCGTAATTGATTTAAGCAATATTTTGTTTCTATCAGAAACGTAGTCAAATGACGATGAAAATGTTGACATCCCGAATTTTAATTGTATAGCAAAATTTAATCTTAAAAATTTTAGATCAGCAGGAGTGGCAATTTATCAAGAATCAAGTGGTGCCTCGAATATAGTAACTTCAAACATGGACATTTTATCTCGATATATTCGAGAAATCGATATTAGCTAATCCTCAATTGATGATATATGTGCTGATCACTGTGTTTTGGAAGATAGAACAAACATCATAATGGTATTTGCTTACATTTCACCCAATAACACAGTTAATAATATTATAAAATTTTTATACAAAAAAAACTGATGATTTACGGTCGAGTATTCTCTGAAGAATTAGGAGAAAACTATTATACGTTGCCACTCATTTTAGCACGTGATTTCAATGTTAATTTCACGTCCAAAGATGGGCAACTTTTGGTAAACGTTCTACAAGATAAATTAGAACTACAAATGAATAAAATGAATAATAACTGAAATGAGCCTACCACAAGACATGGACCAACAATCGATGTAGTTTTCTCTGTATATCTTTCTAATTTTCATTCGAAAACATATGTATCATATTTCTCATACTATAAGCCTATTGTCTCAGTCTTACAATCAACCACAGAAATTACGGATGTATCCGATAATGAAAATAATGAATAGAAATAAAAAATTCAACAATATTACTTTATCGATGAAAACCCATAATAAATTTATATATTTGTAGAAAATTAATATATGTATATGAATATACAGGTATATATTATATACATATATACATATATAAACATATATTTATACATACATATAGATAGAGCTAAGGAAGTTTTACTTCAGTCGTGTGGTCTAAAGCACATTCGTTTTTTTAATGCAATGTTCTTAAATAAATGAATTTCTCAGAGCAATGGGCCATGATCGGGTCACTTAAGAAGAGCTCAGTGGGCCGCAGGTTGAGTATCGCAGCTTTATAATACTTATTACTTCAAATTTTGTATGAAGGGATCTTTTGTACACATCGATTGTTCTTTTCCCCCTATCTTTTTATCTCTTTTAACTGATCTTGACTTCAAAGAGATCGACACGATTCTAAAAAATAGTTAATGAAAAAGATGCATAAAAAATATGGTTTGAAATTTCTATTTCTCTTTTCTACATCTTATGAGTTATGAGGAAAATTAAGTGAGAATACACCGCTTAATCCCCAGTTAAATGTGTTTATTAATATAATTTTTAACAAATTACGTGACATTAATATTACAAATGTCGTTTAAATAAAAATTGAAATCGGCAATTGTATTTTGATACCCAAAACTCGTGCGACGATGCCGTTTAGTGAGGAACATATAAGGATATTTCAATTTCGTGGGGTCTCTGAAAAAAGCTTTTCATTGTGAGCGTTTATTCAGCTCAGTTTTCATCGTTAACAAAGGGAGTGTAAAAGGAGACTCACTACCAAAGGGGTAAGGGATTTTTGATAGAAAAGAGGGGGGAATTTGGCCCTCTCCTCTATTTTTGATGAAACTGGGTCAGCAACCAATAAAATTGTTTACACCTGATTCCAGGTGGATTCATTCTTGGAATGACCCCTTTCCTTCCGTGTTTTGTTTCCTTCTTTTTTAAAAATAATTCAAAGTGGTCCATTTTATTTTGTTAGTAATCACAGTTTTGAAAATGATTCGAAGCACAAGTCACAATTTTCTTACTAATTCATGTGACCATTTTCTTGAATATTCTTTGACTGAAATCAAAGAAAATACAAACATATAAAGTGATGTTTTATTTTAAATATACAATCATATTTTCCCCCTGGGAAACGCTTTACATAAAAACGACATTATATCTTGATTTATGCTCTATCTGGAAGTTGAGCATATATTTTATTGGTCTCTGTCTATATTTTTTTCTTGGATTTGAAGTGTTACGTACTGGGAAGCAACAGTCAGGCTTAAGATGAATTTAGTTTACGCCGCGACCTTCCATCTCACATAATCCCTTTTCTATTTTCTGCCTCCAACAATAAGAGACAATCGCTATTTTGGGGGGGGGGAGAGGACGTACGGTTTATTAGGTAGATCAATTAAATTACAGATAAAATAGGCTCTTTTTCAAATTTAAGCATTATTATATCAACCTTAATCAAAATGTATTTTTTCTGTATAATTATTTAATAAATTAAAGAAACATTAACTAAGTTCAAAAGCTGTTGGAAGGATAAACCGAAAGTGTGTGTTAAAGTAACTCGGTATTTCTCATGAAAAATATTTTTGGAATACATCATTTATTTTTTCAAGAACTATCTTAATGATGGTTTTTGTCTTAAGAGATACAGAGAAACAATTAGGGAACTAGACTCATAAAAATCACACTCAAAATGTTATTTTTAAGAAAGAAAAAATGTTTGTTAAAATTGGCACCTGTTTTATTAAAGAAATGACGATATATAATTTTTTTCGTTTTATAATTGGCGATTATTAAATTCTGTTTTAATGCTATATTTTCAGAAAAAAAAACAATTATTTTCTTTATCTTCTATGCTTATTTTTTTATCCTTTCCTTTCATTTCTTTAATTTTTTTTGAATCACTTTTTTCCTGTTTAAATTAGATTTTCATTAATTTATTATAATTATCAAAATTATACTGGAAACAAATCTAAATTTTTTATCAGTATATTGCTTACAAATTACTATTTTATAACAATACTATTTTCGCTACAAATAACCATATTAAGGCTACACAATACCTTACAAATTTCAGAAATACCGAAACATTTTCTTGCATTTTCTTTTAAACCATATCATTGGGAAAGTTGCTACCAAATTTTAGATCTGGTAACAAAATAGTTATCGTCGCAATTAGCCTAGGTTTTGATTTTGGTTTCTTTTTAAAGCCTTTTTCCACTCTTAAATTGAATTAATTAAAAATATTTTTGAGCTCAATCAACTAATTCAGTTTGAAATGATTATTATTTTCACTTTTTACACTAATTTTTTTTCTGCTTGATTATGTTTTGAGTTTTTTTGTGTTCTCATAGTTATATATATATACTTAATTGAGATTGATTTCAAGGACAATTTTTATTTCCGAAAATAGTTTATATAACTTAGATGCTGTATCATTAGTTTTTTCCAGTTGAGGAAATGCAATGATCAAACATTTCTCAGGTTGTTAGAAGAAACAATATTTCGAAGAGATGGAATACTACTGAAAATGATGTATCTAAAAATCAATTTTCAGCAGATATTACAATTATACTTCCGATATCAAGTATTCTAAATTCAAGTATTGCAGATAAATTTGAATATTTTCATGATATAACCAAATTTCACACATTATAGTTAGCATATTGTAGTACTGTATTTTATTTTAAAGTTGCGCAACAAAAACAAAAACTTGCTCAATTGCCTCAATTTAAAAATGAAAAAAAAAAAAACTTTATACACAAACCAGGTGATTCTTAGTTTAAGTTTGTGTCCTTATTATTTTGTGCATAAATGATCTATGTTTTAAACCTTTTGTGAAAATATTGTGTTACTATTAAGCTGAATAACCTGGCGTTGTAATAAATGCTATCAATATTATGTAAAAATATATTTTGAATTAAAATAAATATTTTATTTCATATTTAATTAAAGTAGTGCTTTAATGTAGAACTGAAGTTATAAAGTAGCATATATATTAAAAAGATTAGATAATTATTAGATTTTTCTTTATGACTTTATAAAATTTAAATGTGTTTTTCTCAGACTTTAAATTTTGAAGATATAAGTGTTTTTTAATTCCGAATGATTTTTTTTTAAGTTACGTTTGTATATAGTATTGAAATCGTTTGTATATACCCCAAATGTATGTTCTATAAAAAGTTAGCATGCATTTATACACACACACATATACACTGGTGTCCAAAAGTTAATCATAATTTATAATCATGTGAATAAAGAAGGAACTGTAAATCAGAATGGCGGGAAACGTGATATGCGAGTGTAAAATGGTTATATAATAAGGAAGCAAATCAAAAGAATGGTAATAATTAATTTTATTATCCAAATTTAATAATTAATTTTACTATCCAATTTTATTATTTTGAAAGAAAACTGAGCATAGCAAGGATTCACACTTTAAGGGGACTCGGGACCGTTTTTAATTTTTTTTTAATTAAGGGTTTTAAATTATCCTTTGTGTATATTATAAACAGTTACTATTAAACAAAGAAATTTTACCATGAACAATAAAGCTAACTTTAATAAAAATTTTAAAAATTTAATTTTTTTAAAAACTTTTAACGGTTTTTAAATTTTTTCTTCTTTTACAATTATCTTTGTTTTCACACCAAAATTTTTTTAGGCTTATAAGACTATTAGCAATAACTTTAGGGATCTATTTTGCAATAAACAAATTAGTTTTAGAAAAAAAAATTAAAATGCATACAATGGAAAAAAGGCTAAAAAAGCATGATTTCTGCTACATTTTCTTTTATAGATTTCTTTCTAATCAAAATATTGAAAAATAGATCCCTAATTTATTAAGTATATGGTAATAAACATACAGATCAAAATTCAAGTTGTTTCATAAATATCTGTAGAAGTTTTGTACTTTTAAAGATCGTATTTTCATGAAAAAACTCAAACTGAGAAAACGCAATTTGAAGAATTCAAATCAGTAAATAAATATCAAAACAATATCTAAATTTTGTAATAAGTTGTTAATATATTGTATAGATATATACCATTAAAATAAAGCATAAAACAGTTCAATTTCAAAACATTAAACAAAAATATAAGCTTTTTATAAAAAGCCTGTCTGACCTCAAAATTACGAAAAATAGGAAATATCATTATCTGACTTATTTTTGCAAGAAACATATATTAAATATATTCAAAAATAAATGAAATACATAAAATAAATAAAATGAAAGCATATGAAATGTACAATAGAGAAAATTTAAAAACTTTTTTCAAAATAAATTTGCTATTTAATTCAATATCTAATATAAAATAAAGTGAAACATGTTAAATCTAAAATTCACTATTTTTCCAAAGCAGTTTTGTTTTAAAATTAGCCTGCGCCATAAGTCATTCCTTCTCTTCGCTTAGCCAATAATTCTTTTCTATATATAGCTTTTTCAATAAGCTTAAGAGCCAGCTTATTACTGGCATTTTGACGAAGTTTTCTAAATTGTCGTTTTCGACAATCTAAGATAGTAGCAAGTTGTTTGGTAGAATCTCCAGTAGCTACACCTAATGCTTTCTGTGTTTCTACTATAGTACGTACCGTACCCTTATTGAATTCACAGACAGCTTCTGTTACTGCCCGGTTAACACGTCTTTTATTCACAAAAATTTCTTTTGGACACTTTGCCCAAATCATGCTATGCAAACTTTCGTTTGCATTTTGTGTTCCGCATCGAATACACCTTTCTAGCAATTCATTAGATGCAAGTCTTTGGTAAATTGGAAGAATTTTCGGAAGGAACTTTTCATTTATTGGTGTTCCTACATTTAATTTATAATTTCTTGGTTTTGCACCGTTAACAATCGCAGATTGGTAGAAACATCAAGAGTTTGCTCCTGCAGGACACTTTAAATGCTGAGGTTTAGCATCTGTAGAAATGCTATGCAACAAGTTAGCATATATTGCTGTTTTCATAGCTTTTACATCCCATTTGTTTCTCAAAATAGCCTTTTGGTAGTAAGTGGTTAATTTCTTAATTGTAGCTTCTTTCAAATTACCATGAGCTTTACCGCCTAAAGAAATACCTTGAGCACGACAATCTTTAACAGTAGATCTGAAAGCTGTTCCTAACCGCTTACTGACATGATTTATGCATTCTTCCTTTTTTATTACAACATCCGGTCCGTACACTTTTTTCTCAACAAAGTAATGAAATGTTTTAGTCACCATCGGATAAAACTGTGATATAACGAAATCCGAGTGATGTAGATCTTTTCCATAAAGTTAATGCAGCTTCCATTTCCATCGGTATAGATGAGTCCAAGTGGTTTATATCACATTCGCTTTTATGTTCTTCATACCATATGCTGAATTCAGCACTTGGCTCGCCTAACATATTTTTTGCCACATAGCAATGACGACACACCTTACTCATTACTTCAAAATCAGCGACATAACCGGTGAGCATATCTATAACACACCCTACACCGATGAGTGAGTAGTTGATTACGAGTTAGCCACGTACTATTAAAACTAACACTTAGGTCTGTGATTTCAGCAGAACTATGAGCTTTATTCTTGTACGCATCTTTAATCTCTCTGTGGGTTTCCGCAAATATGTTTTCCGATGCCAGAGTGTATGCGTTATCCAGCCTTCTTGCACACTTCCTATATGTAGTTGATGAAAAAGGATCCATATTCATCGCCATACAAAACATTTCTATGGCTGAATAACCTTTCCCAATGTGTGAAAAGGCTTGAGTTATTCTGAAATTCACATCATGGCTGGTAGGACCAGACTTTAGAGAAGTATTTACAACAGTTTTGTTTTCATCACAATTGCTATACAATAGTTTTAAAGTGTATGAAAATCCCAACGTGGCTCCAAGCTCAAGTTTCAAAGTTTGTTTTTCACAATATTGCCACATTACACTTAAAAGTAGATTATTAACTTGGTTGAAGTCCACCAATATATAACGTCCAACAGCAAAGGTATCCTTTTTTACCTCAGTATTTAATTTTTCAAGGCGTAAATTTGACACTAATGAATCTTTAATCACTTCACGATCAACATTCTCTTTACGCCATCGATTTTCATTCATTTGCGAAGCATGCAATGAATGTTTCCAAAGAGGCATATTAGCGATAATAACAACTGATAAAATTAAAAGAATGAATTAATTATGATTGAAATAGCATTGAAAAATGCTGTTTTAAGTTTCTATGAAGTAAAAAAGTAATCAAACTAAAAAGCACACAGCAAGCAAAAATGCAATGTAAACAAACAACTTGGCTGATAGTTACAGTTACAGCTTAAAGCGTTCTTTTTCTTCTGTGAAGTTTTTTATATAAAATATTGGATTTATTTTTTCAAGTAAAAAAAAGTGTAAACATTGAGGGGGCGTGGCATTTAAACAGCTGTCAGAAGTGTCAAAATATTTAAAATACATTTTGCTACATTTAAAATAATCAGATCGTTTCAAAACTTCGCACAATTGTGCCAGAGGTATCAAACTAGATTTTACAGTAAAAATTGAAAAATTGATATTTTCATCGGTTTTTGGCTTTTGAAAGGTGCCAAGTCCCCTTAAAGAAAAAATGATAGAAAACATTAACTAAAATACTGACGTTGCAGTTTAATAAGGCGTGTGGTCACCTCTGACACCCAGGCACGCTGCACAGCGATTTACCATACTTGCTATGAGATGATGAATGAGCTGTGGGCTCAAACGGTTCCAAGTTTCTTGGAGAGCTCTCTTCAGTTCTGTAACGGAGCTTGGTGGGTGCTAAAGGGCTGCAATTTGTATCCCAAGCATATCACATACATCTTTCGATAGGATTTAAATCAGGGGAGTTCGCAGGACACGACATGCGTTGGATGTTTTCCGTTTCAAGAAAGTCATCAATCAGCACCGCTCGGTGACATGGCGCATTATCATCCATGAATATGAAGTCAGGACCGACAACACCTCGAAACAAGCGAACATAATGCTCAAGAACTTCGTCTCTGTATCTTTGAGCAGTCACAGACACCGTGTCAAAGAAATGGAGGTCTGTGCGGCCATCCATCATGATGCCTGCTCATACCATTACTCTTCTTGATGGAAAATGATGTCTTTCCGTTATGTTTCTTGGTTCAAAACGTGTTCCACGTTCTCTCCATATCGTTACACGCCGAGTATCACTACTCAGACTAAACCGGGACTTATCACTGAACATCACATTGGCCCACTCTACCACACTCCAATGTTCATATTTCAAACTCCAGTTTAAACGAGCGCGTTTATGCGCAGACGTGAGGGGAATGCAAACTGCTGGTCTTCTGGCATACAGGCCAGCATGATTGAGTCTCCTGTAAACAGTTTGTCTCGAAATTTGTACTAATGTGGTGACTGTGAGTGCCAAACCCAGTGCTGTGGCAGTACTGCCCCTCTGACGTCGCGCACTTATTACCAGATATCGGTCTTGGAAAGGTGTTGTGACTCTTGGTCGACCTGATACTGGTTGTCGGGTAACATCTCCTGTTCTTTGAAACCTCTGCCACAGTCTTGAGATCACAGACTGGTCCACATTCAGAATTCGAGACACTTCGGTTTGTGATCGTGAGGACTCCAGCATTCCAACGATTCTTTATTTCGTAAACATGTCCAATTGGCGTCTTTGTGCCATCATTCACCTTGTTTGATGGTTAACAACGTTCCTTCGCAGAGCAGTTGCACGAAATTTGTTTGAACTGCCTATGCTGCGTGAATCGGTTTCTCCGCATTCCGACATGTGACTATGTTTCGCGCAGGACGTAGTCGACTGAAAAGTTTTGTATAAATCCAATGTTTCTTCTTCACCCAATTAATATCCCCAAGAAATTTGGAATAATTTTACGAATATTTATTACAAATTTTTCGCATTTTACGATTTATGCTTAACTTTTGGACACCAGTGTATATATATATATATATATATATGTATAGTATAATAAAATGAAATAAAATAATAAGAAGAAATTGTATTGACTGCAAAGCTAAAGGATAGAAACCAGACTCTGAGATGCATAACTAGAAAATAAATGGTGGAAATGAATAGTGCACTAGATTTGGATAAAAAAATATGCATAACAGGAAACAAAGGTAGAACTTTTAAAATAGATGAAACCAAAAGAGTCTATGGAGAATTATGATTTCTAAAGCTGTCACTGAATATGGACCAGCGAAATTAGTTTTAAGCAATATTTTATGGATCCATCTTCCACCTACAGCAGGAAATTTCAAAATAATAGGAAAATTAGAGCCATGTTGAAAAGTTAGGCCTAAAATTATCACACATGTTTTTTGTGCACCAGACAGTCAAATAAAATTACTGTATGAAGAAAGGTTTCTCTCAAAGAGATTAGTGTAAAAAAAAGAATTTTTCAAGGAAAAACTTAACAAAAACTTACATGTAAAAATTCTAACCAAATGAGAAATGAAGACAATGCATGTTATTCAAAAATCGAGCGCAAAATGCGTGTTAATATTGAAGTTTTAACACATAGAAGCAAAAAAAAAAAGAGGTGCCACCTTGATATTTTTATTGTAATTAAACTAAACGAACGATGTCATATTGAAATAAATAAATTAAATTGAAAGAAACTGAAAGAGATATAACATAGAATTATGTTTAAAATTCAAATTGAAAGAAACTGAAAGAGTTAAGATAACATAGAAATATATTTTAAAATGAATTTACTTATATAGTTGTAATCTAAGCAATTACTGCAATTATTTTAATTACCTTATTTTAATATATATATCTAGTCAAGATAGCAAAAAGGTATTTTTTTGGCAACAGTAGAACTATAATAAACTCCTGGCCTCAGGAACCAAGATTGCAGGTTTAAACAAAGTTTTGCGGCCAGCCAACCTTCACCTGTATTTTCCAATACTCTGAGCATAGAGAAAGTAAGAAATATCAAAAGAAATTTAACTATTACAAATAAAAACACAATCTACTAATACAAAACGATAAAATTATTGCCTACTATTAATTACTACTATATGTTACAATCGTTGCAAAAGAACTAGGTGATAAAACTTACTACGTCTGCATACCATCAAAACTTGTTTTCTGCGCGATAGACTTATCTCAGAGATCTCAGACTTATATATATATATATATATGACAGGCCCCAGGCCTGCGGGTTAAATGATGAGGCATTTTATATTACAAACACTTCTTTTATTCTTCTATAATAATCTAATATCCAACATGGCGTCCCTTAGGCGCGCAACACCATAGAACAAAAGACGGTAATCCGGCCAGGAGTCCACCAGCTACTTCTCTCCAGTACGCGTTCGCCTTCGTCAGCGCTCGCTCCACCTTTAAATAAGTTTATTTACCCACAAATCCTTACGCGATGATAAAGAGTTCGCTCTATTTTTATTTCTTACTCCCTTAATTTTAAAGCTAATCTTCTCAAACCTGACATATATATATATATAGGTTCTGAGATCTCTAGTTACTTTTTAAATGCTAAAACAATTAATTTTTTTTTAAAATTAATATTTTTAAAACGTTTGTGTTTGTTTCCAGGTTTAATTAGAAAAATAATTATTAAAAATCAGCAAGGAAAAGATTTTCAAATTCATTCTAACTTTTTTCGCAATAATCTAAGAGACATAACACTCAAAATGACTAGAAACTTTGAAAATCTAGCCTTTTATAAGTGTTTGAAAAAGCTTCAGAAGTTTTTAATTTTTTAAAATTATATAATACTGGCTGGTCAAATTCACTTTTTACTTTCAAAATAAAATATGATCTTAATATAAAACATACATTATTATTTTTACTGTAACTGTTTTTGCAATTTTTTTTCTCAAAAAGAGTACTGTGTAGGCTTAACAAAATAATACAATTAATCCCAAACTTTCCCATCCCCCAAATCGTTACCAAAAGCCCCTTTTTATCCTGACACCAACACCTCACGAAGAGCTTAAAATCGCGAACCTATCCAGTCCCACGTCGCAGAATTAGTGGAAAGATTTTACACCTTCACCAGTGCCAGTTTGTCCATTGGGCGCTTGAGGTGAGTGCTCAAGTGCCCGGGAGGTCCTGAATAAGCCGGACTTAACCATATTTTTTAGTTTTAAATTTCGATTCGCCAGTGCGATGAGGGGGATGCAGATACACTGCATCCAGGACCCAAAATGAGCTTAAATCGGCGCGCACTGCCTTCATATGTCAAACCTCAAAAAAAATCCTGCCACCAGCACAATAAATCTAGATGTTTCAATCCTTCACTACACATTCCCCACAACCCTATTTTGTTTTTCTCTGAAAGAAGAAGCGACATCCCTCCCTCCCTCTACAAACCACTGGTTGCGAACGCATCGTTTTGTTGTTCAATATACCGCCGCTCTTTCTTCGTTGCCCTCCCCACTTACTTCATGAAAGGAGATTAACCTACTTCGGTGGCTGGCTCTTGAATTCAATTTATTCTAGGAAGATAATTATGATTAAAGGAAGCTGTACAATATCTTAGGACTGCTCAATCTATTTACCTCCAAGCTTGAGACACAGTTATATTTTTTGCTGATGGTGTAAAAACGACTTAGATAAATGCATACTATTTATAGATCTGGTTTTCTTTACGCATTTTTCATCAACGTTAGGATTTTTGACAGTTGAAAAAGCATTTTTTTAAAATCTTTATTTTTTGTAGAAAGCCTACATAGCTTAATCATTGGACACATAAATAAAATATTTTAAAAAGAAGTGTTGTTTGCTTGAATTAAATAAGCAGATTTCACACATGTGACAGTTCGTAAGAAAACATGAAGAAAAACAATTTACTTTTTGCGTGCCTGAGACTTTTTTTTTTTACGTTAGGTCATTTTGAAGTATATTTTGACTTGTCTCTGTAATAATTTGCTGCCATGCTCATTTGTTATTTTTTGACGCAATTAATAGCGAAACTTTCGCACAATTCCTCAAGCAACGGATACATACTTTCGGGGAAATAATTCAAAGCAGAGTGTAAAAAGAGTTTTTAAACTTCTGTCTTAACGAGTTACTTAAAGAAGTTTTTCTATGTATAATTTTATCTGCATTGATTCAGTGGTAAGATATTTTCTAAGAATTTCTGGAAAATATTTGAGAACTTTTCTCAAGTTTCTTTAGTAACAGTTCATTTAAATTCAAAAAAAATTATCTTCAAGTCTCTGACATCAACATCATATTTCACAATGAAGTTTTTTGATATTTGCTCCTGATAAAGCTAAATAACAAATATAAATTAGCACAACATGTAAACTGATGACTATTTCTCTGCAAAACCTTAGGACACTTATTCAAATTTCATTTTTTTAAAAAGAAATTGATTAAAAATAAATTATTTTGGATTTACTTGATTCTTATAAACATTCTTTAATGCTCAACTGACGGTTTCGTCTTTCAAGTCATTCTATTCCATCCAAAGTTTGTTTCCGAAGCCGCTTGAATTCGTCGCCGGCGTTGCACTTACTGATCTGCTTGCTCATTTTCTGTTTTCTTTATCAAACAATAGTCATAAAACTGTGCTCCACAGAACTCTTGGGTTTCACGAATACCCAGAGGAATAAATAATATAAGTGTATGTAAAATTGATTCAAATTCATTCTTCATGGAATTTGTATGACTATACGAGTATATATATGTACCACATGTTCACATATATGCCAACATATTTAATTGATATATTTATAAATTAAGATGAATTTAATATAAATCATTTAAACTTTAACGTAAATGTTATAAAATTGAATCATGAAAGAGCCATGCTTAAATCAATGCATTTTTAAAATTCGATTTGCAGGAATCTTATGTTAAAACTAATATTACGCAATGTGGCTTAAAACGTCAAATAGTTGAAAATGGAAAAAATTTGAATAGAGAGATGCGAAAAATATAATCCAGGAGCCTATTTTACAGTTCAATCCACTATCAGGAATTGCTTTCTTCAACAAGGACAATGAGTTAAAACTTGATTTCAATATTTTGTTAAATTTCAGGATTTATTACTGAGGGAACAACACAGGTTGAGCTATCAATAGATTCTATGTTTAAAAGCAGATATGAAAGAGAAGATTTTTATTTTTGGTTAAAAATTTACTTGGAATATCCGCACATTTCTGCAAAACCTGTAAAGGTCTTTCATTACAACATGTATGTGTGAAAAGTATTTTTCACAAATACAAAAATAAATCCGATCTAAATACGAAATATTTTAAAATAATAACATTAGAACCCAACTTAAACTTTTGTCCAAAACAAAACAATCACATCTCAGTCATTAAAATTGAAAATTTTATTTACATGTGAATATTTTTATTTTGCAATATTTTAATTTTTATTTTTATATCATCAAAGAACATACGATAAGTTTTAGGGTTTCTCGATGAAGGAGAGGAAACAACTTATTGACATATCAACATTTTTGACGTTAAATTCTAAATTTAAACATGAACAACTTCTACATTTTAGAATACAAATTATCATGCAGAATACACAGAATTTCTCACACAGCTATAAATATTTTAATACTTATAATGTCAACAATGTATTTAAGATAAACATATTCCCCAAAGTATGTGGAAACAAACGCAACATGTAAAAGCAAATTAGACTCAAATTATGAAATAAATATTCTGAAGAAAAATTATTTTTTGAATGAGTGGTGGCATGGCGTCACGTTTGTGTAACGTCATTATGTTCTGTATATAAAGAAATTAAAGTTAAAAAAAAAAAACACTGAAAAACACGCTTTTACTGAATCGAACTAAAAAGTAAAAAAAAAACAAAAAAAAAACAATAATATAAGAATAAAATGATGAACGAGAAAAGTAATGCCACTGGGGTAAAAACGTGGGGTATTCTATAAATATATCAATTGTTACAGTTTCTAACTTTTATTCCGAAATGCTGAGTTAGTGTAAAAAGTAGTACAAAGCATCCCATGCTTTTACCACTATTACATTAATTTTATCGTTCATCATTTTATTGTTATACTAGCTGAAATGCCGTTCATCGCACGGGTTAAATTTTAAAAAACAAAATTCTTCTATCATAGCAATTATAATATTTTTTTAGGGAGGGTAAAACCTGTATGAAGTAGAAAACCAAAAATTAAAAACATTTTTTTTCAAATGAATGTTCACATTAGAAATAATTTTAAACAAATTGCAATTTGGCTTCAAAGTAAAAAATAATTTAACAAAAAAAAAATATTTCAATGTAAGAGAGAAAATTAGCAAGCTAAAGAGTAAATAGATATGAATGAATGCAAATATAAATAAAATTATTACAGAAAAGTGATAGCAGTAGTGAGTTTCTGCTATGGGAACTATGGGTGAAATAACTTGCAATAGATGAGCCGAAAGAAAAAATGAATGATAAACTGATTCACTAAATGCTATCATGAATAAGAAATATTAGAAAGCATTCAACTGAAAAAAAAATTAAATTAGCATTGCACCCATACCTCATATAATACTATCTAACATCTCAGTAATACATCTAATATAGAGTATTAGTTCAGAACTGAAATAGGAATAATAATATTTTTTAATTTAAATTAAAAGGTTATTAAAACAGAAAAAGTAAGCCCTAACTTTGAAAAAATTGCCATAAACAGCTCTGAACAACAACAAAAAAGCATATAACTGAAAAACTTAAATAGTGAAAATTGAAAAAGAAATAAAAAAATATAAAAGTAACCTTACATATAGTATATTGAAATTATAATATTAATTCAAATCAAAAAGCTACTTTAAATAGATAAATTAAGATTTGATTTTGATGAAACTATCATAAGCAGCTCAGAACAAAAAAAACGCATGTCAAAAAATATTATACGTAAATAGGAATTCTAACTTAAAATCACAATATTGAGACAATCTGTTAATCTCAATTAGTTTACATTGAGTGTCATTTCTTAAGTTACATTTTTCTACTTTTTTGTTACAATGGAAAAACATGGAATCTGCCAATAAAGGAAAAGGGTACTTATGTATTGGCGTCACCGCAGCAAAATTTGCACCACGATATCAAAATAACAGATTTTTATGTGTCTTATAAGGAAAAAAAATCAAATTTTGGTGAAAAAAGTGCCACTTTGGCTGCAGTGACTCTAATGCGTAAGTATCAGGAAAAGTAGTAACCTTTTTCAATTGAAGAAAATGTAGGTTCTTAGATTTTATTGCACCAATGTCAATGTTCAAAATAACTCGCCAAGTTGGCAACACTGATTTCACATGTGTCGTACCCGTTCTTCGCACGGGTTAAATTTTTAAAAAAATCCGGCTTTTTTTTTTGCAAACATGATATATTTTAAAGAGGATTGAGCCATTACAGGGCAGTGTATCTAAAAGTTAGAAGTTATTTTTTATGAGTGTTCATATTGAAATTTTGCTTAACAGTTAAGAATGATTTCATATGAAGTATGTAATGTAAGAGAGAAAATTAACATGCTAAAAAGGTAAATAGGAATGAAAATATAAATACAAATTATAACGGAAAAGTTATAACAGTAGTATAGTTCTGCTATGGGAACTATAAGTAAAATAACATGAAATATATAAATCAGAAGAAAAAATTAATTATGATAAACCATTTCACTAAAATACTATCATAAATAAAATATTAGGAAGCCTTCACCTGGAAAAAAATTAAATTAGTACAAACTAAAATTTTAAAAAATATCTAAAATAGGCCTTTATTATAATAAGCTATTAAGTTAAATTCACTGTCTCATTAAATTACATGAGGAATGGATGTAATACTATCCAACATCTATATTAGATTTAATATAAAATTTAGATGTAATACAATAGAGAAAAAATTAAATTAGCAAGAACTAAAATAAAAAAACCCATCTAAAACAGATTAAAAAGTGCTACATAAAAAAAAAACAATTATGAACTTAATGAGAGAAATACTAAACCTTGATGATAAAAAATTAATTTTTAAACAATACTTTTTTGCAATATTTCGATTAAAAATATTTGTTATTCAGTCGCAAAGAACAAACAAATGAGAAAATACAATGATAAATAATTAGTGATCATTGAAACATATCATATATGGACAGCATATGTATAAATTATATGATCTTCATAAAACTAAATAAGGAACATATCAGAAGCAAAATTAAACCTTGATGTCATGAGAAGTAAAATCGCATCAACATTGAATTTTAAAGAAATCCAAAGAGAAATATGAGAAAATCGTATCAAGTGCATCTTTTTTCCACAAACATTTTTGGATCATAAATGGTATAAATAAATTTATATATTTGAAGATTGTCAGAAGCAAAATTAAGCCATGATATGCCATGTGACAAAAAATCTGATCAACATTAATCAGCATCTGAAGCGTTTTCCTGTAATGATGAAAATATGGTATTTGCTGATGAAGGGATAAAAGCAATAATCTTTTTTTTCAACCAAAAAAAAATGTCATAGAAATGTATACATATGTAACAAATATATACAATGCATATGTATAAAATCTTCAAAAATCTATATGAAGAACAGATTGTCAGAAGGAAAATTAAACCATAATGCAACACAACAAAAAATTGCATTAACTCAGAATTTTGAAGTGCAAAAGAAAATTACTTTGTTATGCATTCAATCACATCAATAGTTTCCATGAAGATCTTCTTGATGAGTAAAGTTAACCATATTTCCATGAGATCAAAAAATGAGTACTTATCGTTTATAAAAACTATGAGGAGAAAAAATAAAATAAGCAGCATGTAGAACATATGCCAAAATCTATTTAATAACATGTTGGAAAATATGTCAGAAAATCTCATACGTAAATAAAAATTCATATTAGCCTTCGTGTTCTTACGTATTAGCATCACTACAACCAAACTGGTACTAAGCAAATCCCAACAAAATGTGACTGATTTTTTTTGTATAAAAATATGTAAGAATCTTTGTTGTTTTAATATCAAGAAGCGATTAGGATTGCACCAAATTGTCTGTGATGTGCTTATGTGTAAGTATCATAAATTCTAACTTAAATCATGATATCGGCAATCTGATAATCCCAATTAGTTTGAATGGAGTGTCATTTTCTATGGTACTTACATATTATCGCAACCTATTGGCGACATTACATGAAATGAAGCATATGGTTGCCAATTTGGCGAGTTATTAATTAAGTTGGCAATTTTTGCAATAATACGTAAGCACCAAAAAATGTTATTGCTTTTTACCTTTATCGGCAAATTCCATGTTTCATCAATGTAGCAGAATAGTACCAGAATACAGCTCATAACAAAAAGAAAAGGTACTGACGTATTATTACAACAATTGCCAACTTGCATATGTGAGACACTAAAATAGAAAATATAGCATGATTTAAATTAAAAGTTATAGAAAACAAAGAAAATTAAGCCTTAATTTTGCCAGAAAACCTTAAAATATAAAAAATTTAAACATGAATAAAATAAACGTAAATATGTATGAAGTAACCTAGTAAACATCAATTCAAAGCGAAAAGCAACCTTAAATAGATAAGCAAAGGCCTGATTTAGATGAAACTACCATAAACATCACAGAAAAAAAAAGGAACATGTCAGAAAATCTTATACGTAAATCAAAATCTATATTCTTAGATAAGCAAAGGTCTGATTTAGATGAAATCACCATAAACACCACAGAAAAAAAGGAACATGTCAGAAAATCTTATATGTAAATAAAAATTTATATTCTTGTGTATTAACATCACCGCAGTCAAAATTTGGACCACGCAAATCGTGCTATTTTCCACCAAAATCTTATAATTCTTTCTTTAAAAAAAAAAAACATTTATAGAGACTGCCGATAGAAGTGAAAACTTAGAACTTTTAGTATTAAAATTTGAAATTTCATAGTGTTAGAATTTAAATTATGAACATCAATCTGGTTTTCACATCTATTGACACTCCGAGAAACAACTAAATGCATGTTTATATGGTTTTTTATTATTCAAATGTATTACGGGGTGTACAAGATCATGACAAAATATAAATACAATTCAATTGAAATAACAATTAATATACAATCATATATTACTTATGGATATTATTTGCATTTACTTAAATTTCAATGTACTTGATTTTTAACATTACTTTAATTTTTTGCATGATTGTCATCATTAACTTCAACAATACTTAGACTTTTTGTACTTTCAATTATTTCATTTTGTTCTAAAAAAGATACAATAGGCTTATGGTAACTAAAGTAAGAAAGGAAAATGTTTGATTCAAATTTATTTAAGAATCGCGTAAAAACAGCATCGATCGACGTTTTATATTTTGTAGTACTGAGTTTTCGATCATTGGACATATTTAAATTAAGTGTTTCATTTAGAAATTCAATTAGTGGTAGATTTTTATCATCTGCAAAGTTAATATTGAAGTCTCCACTTAAAATCATCGGTATATTATCATATTTTTCGCCAAATCTTTTTTCGAGTATTTCAGAGCCTTCTTTTGTATAAATCATCAAATTTTCGAATAAAAATTGTTGTATCTGTCTCATAGATTTTCCAGGCGAAATATAAACGGCAATCATTAATATGTATTGCCCATTCACGAAAATCGCAACGAGCAATACACAGTATATACACATTGAACTTTTCACTAAATCCGTTCAATTTCACTCATAAGATATACACAGCACTATACGTCAGCTGTATAGCTACAGATATACTGCTATTAAGCATGTCGGTGACACGAACGCATGAGATTTCACCCATCCAAAAAGTGTCCAAGGCGAACAGCACACTGCGCGTGCGCCAGTCAGAGCATCTCGATGACGGGAACCCATAAGATTTTCCCCTACCAAAAAGTGCCCAACGCCGCTAAAGAAGTTTTCACTTCAAAAAATGTATACTTTTACATCTGCAACCCTTTAAGTTCATAAGGAGAATGTAGTTTCATTTAAATAAACAGTATTTCGATACATGTGGAAATCTAATTTTTTTCTATGCTCAACTTTTTGTATTTTTAATGGGCTCATTTTATACCCGACGTATAACGCTCACTCGTAAATTTCGATTTTATTTTTTGTGTTAGTGCGCGTTATGCATCGGATTTTACGGTAGATCAAAGTTATTTTTCAAATATATTTCTTTTAAAAAATATATTGAAACTATCGATCTAGACTATATACACACATATATAGAACACATATATAGGGCAAGAGAACAGGGAAAAACCGTTTCAGCATCTTGCAAGTGCATCAAAAACAATAATAATCTCTTGCTGACGCCACCATTTCCTGATGATACTCCTTCACCTTAATTTATCCTTCAGAATTAAAAAAAAAGAAAAGAAAGAAAGCAACCGCGCGAAAAGAAAATAAATTAGTTTTAAAAAAACTAAAAAATACCCTTTTATAGTTAATCGAGTTAAGTTGTAACTTAATCTGCTAGTCGCCAAATCTGGAAATGAATCTCTGAAATTTTTCGCCAGACACAGGATGGGATCCGAAAATGGGAAATCGTCAGTCCTGATGATCCTGATCAGGACAATGGAACAAAATTATTAAATTATTGTATTGTCATAGGTCTTAGACATTTGAGCAAAATTTCGAATTAATCTGACCTTTTAAAGTGGATAAAAATTGAGTACAAAGATTCCGTTACATACAAGTGAAGATTATAAAAGGGTGTTAAAAAGTATTGAATTTTATCGGAGATATCTTTTGCCATTTTGAAACAAGAGCTTAACTTCTTATGAATATTCGTATTGTTAACTAAGGAGCTAAACCATATCGGTGAGCTCAGTAAGGCGATAATAATTGGTAAAACTGCAATGGAACACACAGTGATCTGCTTCTCCAATACACCCACAGAGACAATTGGGGCTAGTTTTTAATTTAAATTTATGTAAGTAATATGGGAACGGGCCATAATTAGTTAAAAACTGAACAATGTGCCTAGGGTTGGAGTTAAAATTAATATTAGGGGCCGGAAAGTATTTTTTGATCCTTAGACCGGTATTAGAATTAGTCCAAAAATTCTCCCAGTCTTCAATAAGCATATTTTTTTGGAATTTTTAAGACATAGGAGCAAAGGGCAGTCACACATACCTCCTCGCCGTCTGAAGTGGCAAGTTTAGCACAGTATATATATATATATATAATCCATTGTAATAATTTTCATTAAGGGCTTTACCCCCCCACAATGTAAAAATTTCGGTATATACAAGTAGAAAGTTTATTTTTAATTAAATTTATATAGGAGGATTTGTTTGTTAAACTATGGAGGAGGGAAATTGAAGATAGAGATTGTCGGTATAAGTATGAATTTTGACATAATGAGCTACTGCCCAACATACAGTGAACCCAAGAGCGGATATCTCTGCCCAGGGGCGTAACGTTGCGGGGGGGGGGGCAAGGATTCTAGGGGGCCCGAAGCCTGACAGACGTAAAGTACGTGTTTGGGCTTGGGGCCCAATACCTGATTGCGTGGGGACCTAATATTCTCTGTTACGCCACTGTCTCTGCCTGAAAGACAGTGTTGTAGGTTTTGGGTTTAAAAAGATAAGTCTCTCATAAAGGATTCTCCGGAAAAAGATGCAGACAGCAAAGCCAATCTCAGAATTGCTCTTGGATCCGTCCACATACTCTTCCCATTCCGAGGGTCCTTCCAAAAACTATAAGAAATTAGTCTATGAATAGGACTAATATGAAGCAGAATATTGCGATCGATATTTTGCAAATGGAATATTTCAGAATACTTGTTATTACGTTGGTTCCAGATCTGATAATTAAAATAAATGTTTTTAATTACTAAGCGAATAGGTGGAATATCTGTTAAGACGTTAAGAGCATTAATAGGAGAAGTACGATGCGCTTTAGATATTTTAAGTAAATAAATACACTGAATAGATTTCAACTTGTTTATCTGATGGATAGTGAGTGCGCCACCCCATACTCCAGGGCCATAGGTAATAATTGGATCAATTGAAACACTATACCACGTTTTGAGAATATTGTTGCTATGATACGACTTAAATTTGGCGACTCTATTGAATTGAGTCAATAATTTATAAAAAAATTCTTTCTTAAATGTAATTAATATGTGGGGATCAAGAGAGTATATTATCAATTATTAAACCGAAATATTTTGCATGATTAACAATTTTAACAGAATTGTCATTGATTTTGAAAATTGGGTTCCTCTTGAAAACAAAACCACCACGTGCTCCACGGTCATGATTTTGAGAACGCTTGAAAACAACGGCTGTAGTTTTTACAATTGAAATTTCTAATTATAGTTTCTTTAAATCATTTTTAATCTGATCAAGGATTTGGGGGTCCATGAGATGTAAATGGGGGTCTACGATAGTGACTCTCATTAAACCAGATCATGACTCTAATTTAAAAAAAAAAATTCAATCAAGTGGAAACTAGATTTAGCTGTTTAATAGATATATTTATTAAATTTAATGAAATTAATTTGCAGTTACAAGGACCATCATTTCGAAGTTTCTTGCCATAATTAAGTTAATGAGTATAATATTGGACGTACTGAATTTTCCTCTAGTTACTCAATTTGTTACACACAATCTGCCGGAAAAGGACGTTTTAACCTACGTTCAACATTTTAATGCTCTCTATTCATATTTTGAAATTAGGTTTGAGAATGCTTTGACTATATATATATATATATATATATATATATATATACTAGCTTTTACCCACGGCTCCGCTCGCGTTGATGTCTTTAAATAACTGTCAAAGTCAAAATCAATATCATTAGAAATTAAATAATATAATATGGTAATTTTTTTATTGCTTGACTGGAACCAATAAAATTTAAAAATTATAAAATTGGGCTTAGTTATAAAAAAACTGAAAATGTAATTTATTATAGTAATTAACAACAAATATTCAATAACTTAAACTATCAATATTTTTAAAAATCAAAAGTATCTACGTTTAATATATAATTCCTCTTTAAAAGAACTCAAAACAGAATATTATTCTAAGATGCTACTGTACACATTACTGATATTACATGTTCTTCCGTCAGTTGCAAATATGTGAAGATTTGGGCATTGGACACTCCTATTAGGCTACATATAGTTGGCCATGGGGAAAACATTGCTTTTCAAAATTCACCCCTGCTACCTGAAATGTTAGCTTTGTTAATAGCAACAGTAAAACTGAAAATTGAACTTTTTTGAATTGAAATGGTAGGTCAGTGGGAATACTTGGAATCCGAAGTATGATAATATTATCCCTTTTCATGACATATGTTCAAATATAGGCACCAAGTATATTCTGCATCAGATTTGTGATCCAAGGCCTCGTTCCTTTACATAGTAGAGGAGCATAGAGATTTTGCATAACTGGTACATTTAGTTTTAATTGAAGTTTGTGTGAGGGTACACCCGAAAGTTCAAGTGAATTTAAGAACTCTGTGGGATATGAAGTACTTTGTTCTTTATCCATGATTGTATTCATTGATAAATATTTCTTCAATTCTCCCCCGCACGTCGATTAAATATTCAATGTTGATTTTATGGACATTGTCATTGTTATGTGCCAATATTGATCTTACACGCAACCACTGATCCCAAATTAAATTTTGTTGCAAGTCCGGGTAAATTTGAGCAATGAGATTTACATTATTTTCTTCTACATTACAAAATTCTCTGAAAGTAAAATAAAACCTCCAGCCGAAAACCATAACCGATTTTTAATTGCGTCTCTGCATGAATCTACGTCATTATGAAGATACACTCTCATATTCGTTTTCAGACTGAATTTTTCAAATTTTCCTCATAAGCTTGAATTCACCAGCCAATATATAATAAAGCTACCATTCTCCTCCTAAAATATCTGTACTATCTCGTAAATCCTGAAGAGTCCGATTTAACGCTTCTATATAGCTTTCTTGTGAGACATCGTACTTTCATTCCACACTAAAAGATTACATTGTGGAAGCATCCTGCCTTGAGAGCTATTTTTTCTGAAATTTCAGATGAGGGAATCTTCAAATGCAAGATTAAGCGATAATTTTAAAACGGAATGTGCAGTACGACCGTTGGTTAGTAAAATAACGGCTATACCAGAAGAAGCCATAGCAACTGCTATCTTCTAGGTTTTTCTGATGGTCATTAATAATAAGTTTAGCAAAAACGTTTTTCCTGTTCCTCCAGGGGCTTCGAGAAAAAAAGAGTGCACCACTGCCGGATTCTATTTTGCGTAACACTTGTTGGAAAACGTGACTTTGTTCTGGAGTTAATTGAGGGATAAATTCTGTTACTTGATGTTGCAATACTATGAATTTGTAGTTTAATTCTCAAGTAATTTCAATATTGAAGCCGTTTCCGTCGACACGTCTAGAGCTAATCATTCCAAAATCATGTAGCTTTCTCCTAACCATTCTGAAAACCTTTATTGCGTTTCGTTGTAGATGTGTTCATTGAAAGGCATATTTGATTGGTTTTCGTCGCTAAGTATCTTCCGCCATGTAGTCTTTGTACTTATTCCAAAAATTCAAAGTAATAAACACTTTCAAAACTATTCAAACTAATCAAAACTACTAAAGTAATCAAAACTTTTTATGAAACTCTCAATTAATATTATCATAGAATTTTCAATATCACGCGCACACAATTCGCTAAAACTTTATTTCGTTTCCCTCTTTAAAAAGTGGGGGGGGGGGATTTGCATTAAAATATCTGGGATTGTCGGAATAGAGAGCTTCTTAGCCAACTTGGCGATATTTCTCAAAGTTTGAGTTTGACATTTAACAAACGTAACGCAATAAACGTTAGACGTTTAATAAAAAACCATTTAAAAATTGCTTTTTGTTAAGATGCTAAATTACACTATGTTTCAGTTATTTGCTACAAATGTGAGAAAATGTTTATTAAAATTTCCATTATTGAACAAATGCATAATTTTGCGCCAACTTGGCGGGGACTAAGCAACGTCAACGTTTCACCCGCATAATTCCCGTTCCCGTAGGAATATAGAGATAAAATATATCTTATGTTACTCGCTGATAATGTAGCTTTCGATTGGTGAAAGATTTTTTTAAAATCGGACCAGAAGTTCCCGAGATTAGCCGGAACAAACAGACAGACAGACAGATAGACAGACAGACAGACAAAAATTTTAAAAATTGATTTTTTGATATAAGTACGGTATATACCTTTAAATGCATTTAGTAAAAAGCTGCTAACTTGAAATTACAAACAGACACTTCAATTTTATTTATTTGTATATGTATATATATATAACGATGATGACAGATTTAGTAAAGGATGACAAATTTGGACGAAGATCTTGATAGCGTGGCCGGTGTTGGTATTTCCTTGTATGGTTACTATTTATGATGGTTGATGTTGCCTTTTCATTATTATGGAAGAGGCAGTCTTGGAAAAACTATTCTTCTTTATTAAACACTGAACATGAAGACACACAAATAGACGGAATCACAAAGAAACATACACAACAAAAATACACAAACACTAGATGCAGCCGACTACATGATGAGGACAAGAGACAAGAGAGAGCAACCGATGGCTTCGAGCTTTTTATACTGGCGGTGAAGGACATAAGACTCTTTTGTAACAGAAGTCGTGATTGGATGAAAATGCGCGCGAGCAATTAGATTAAGATTAAGATTATAACGGTCTTGTGCCAAAGGATTAGGAAATAATTTAACGGGGCAAAGTTAAAGAGTTAGAAGAAGTCATTACATTTATATATATATATATATATATATGGAAGAAATTTATATAAAATATAGAACATAACAGGAAATACTTAATAAAAAAATGAAGATCAAATCTAATGAAATACAAATAAGAACCTAGCGAGTCAAAACGCAATTTCGGACTTAGGACCGAATAAGTGGGGTTAAACTAGTTTGAAGGCGCCAACCTTCCCCCTTTGCAACTCGGTAGGAAAGACCAAAATAAAATAAATAGAAATTTAAAGTATAAAAATTCTAAGTATAAAAAATCTCATAGAAATATGAAAGAACAACCGACTACTATTAATCAAAAAATTCTCCCAAAATGTTTAAGCAGTAAAATATCAAAAGAATTACCCAATAAAAGGATTCTTCCAAAAAGATTTTTCAAAACTTCTGCTCACAGAGCTTATTCCAGGAGATCAAACAGTCATGAAACCGATGGAAAGCTTTTATATGTTGTGATAAAAATCTAAATTGCACTTAAACGCATCCTTTATACCAGCTTGTAAGGAAGACGCCAAGAAAGATTACAATCAAATTTGGTAGGCTATAACTTGGTTGGTTGTCAAAATGTAGAAATTTGGTTTGGTTGCCAAAAATGTAGAAATTTTTCATTTTATAAGATTTTTAAGAAGGGTGTGGAAAAAATATAAACTGTGTGAAGAATGTTAAAACAGAATCTTCACAGCAAAACCACTAATATGCTGACTTTGAGATCCTATTGTTGTATGGTGGTTTTGAAATCAGAAATAGCAAGACGATTAATGTATTTGTGATGAATATATGTTCTTAAGAAGTTAAAAGGATAGTCATGATCTAAGCAGCATTGGAAGAATTTCTTGATATTATTAAATTTATATATTTTGTTGGTAGTTAAGTTATCATTCCTAAGTAAAAATTCAAAACAATATTTCTGTAAATTGATAGATGCAAATTACTGTTCCATATACAGGAATTTTAATTACATGGAAACTAAAAGAATCTCTTTTGTCATAAATGTTACAGACTACTCTATTGTCAATAAGATGCAAGTCTAAATCCAGGAATTCAACCATATTTAGAGTTAAAATTAGTTTTAAGAAGGTTGAGATTGTCAGGGTAGTACATAATATTTGGTTTGAATTCACTATTTTTACCAAAAATTATTATATCATCTATATAACGATAAAGTAAGAAAGATTCATTAAAAATATGATCAATTTCAAAAAAATGTAAATACAGGTTAGCTAAACTATTACTGGCAGGACCACCCTGAGGTAATCCTCTGATCTGTTTATAAAGATTCTGATCAAATGCTATGAAATTTTCTTGTAAAACAAGATTAACCAGGATATCAAATTTTTCCTTTTTCATTGAATTATGCAATTCATATTTATTATAAATTAAATGTAGAACTCTAATCATATCATCTATATCAATAGAATTAAAAAGGTCCTCGAAGTCAAAGCCGTGCATGGAAAAAACTGTCATATCCCTCGTGACTCTAACAATCTCTAAGCTATTTTTAATTATTGCTGTGTGTTGAAAGCTATAGATAGTATTTAGAAGAAGGGATTGTAAAATCTTCCCAGACTTCGTTATATATGTATTATACCCATTAATAATACTACAGAATTTTATTGGACATTTGTGGAATTTTGGTGTTAAAAAAATTCGTGGGTATTTAATAGTTTTGAGATGGAATATTTAATCTTTTGTTTAAAGCCAAAAGACGATTATCATCTTCTCTATTGTTGTGAATCGACTTTTGAAATGCATTATTCCTTAAAATATGATCACTTAATAATTTACTATAAAAATATTTACATATTATTGCATAATTAGCAGAGACTTTATCAACATAAGTTATCACGAAATCCTTTTGAATATTATCTATCGATACTTTATGGTCTTTATACATAATTTCATTTTCAACGTTGAAATCCAATTTTCCAATTTCTATTGCTACAAGAGATCTAAATTGATTGAATGCTTCTATCGGCATTCCGTATTTAATAGCCATTTTAAGGTAGAAAGTATCCAAATCTCTTGTGATTTGTTTTACAACGTTGGATTTATTTTTTGTGATCATAGGTCTAAAGCCAGTACCTTTTTCCATAAAATTTCTCAATAAATCATCTTTTACAATGCCAAGGTCTCCAGTGACAACGTGCTGATGATATTCATCGATATAATCACAATATAAATAGCATTTACATTGCTCCGGACATAGGAGCTCCGAAACTTGATTATAATTGAAAATATATCTGCTAAGTTTCTTGTTATATTTGAAAGCCTTTTTAATAATAATATTTTTAATAGGAAAAAAGGATTGATATTTCTGAAATATACCTGAAAAATTAATTTTGTTAAAGGATTTATTCATAAATAACATGGTACAATATTCTGTAGTGTAATTTTCTACTGCATCTTATTTGATATTCATTTTTTGTACTAGATAATTATTAAGATCTCTAATCATATGCATGCCATGGGAATCCAAAAACTTACATCTGCTTAAAATATCTGTCATAATTTTAATTTCTGTTTTATTCATTCCAAACATAAAAGATTTAATTAAGCCTGTATTAAAGTTATCAAATTTATATTAGCTAACTCCAACACAGACCTCTTGAGAGTAGTGCTGTTTCTTGTAACTCTCTTTCCACGCTTAGATTTTGAAATTCTTGAGATTCCAACTTTAATGTTGTTACCAAAAGATTTATCGAATTTCGGAGTATATAATGACTCTTCAGATTTTTGTTTAAATGATGGCAAGATTTTTCTGTTGTTCCAGATAATATTCAGACCATAAGGATAAAATGTTCTAAATGCACCTATACAAAAGTTTTCGAACCACAATCTCTGTTATATATATACGGTAATACCACAGTAGGCAATTAATTTATATGGTCACATTGAAAGAAAAAACAAATGTCATATTACAAGAGGAACTGAGAACTGATCGGAATAGGCACTAAGAAGATCTTAAAGTAAAATTTAGAAACGGATATCAGCAATTTTAGAAGCACTAGAATGGATGAAGCACCAGATTCATCTCTCCCACTAGAAGCATTTGTTTGTTGCTTAGTTACTTTTCGTAACAGTTATTTAAGTATTAATTAAATTAAATTTAATTAATTAATATGTGTGTCATAGGTTTTAAATATTATACTTCACTACAGTTACAAATTCAAATATTTTGAAGTAAGTATAGTACTATACTTGCTATCAAAAAGACATTTAAGTTGATAAATTTGCAAAAATTCATTATTAGGTAAGTAGGGGTCTACCCAAAACCCGAAAAACATGGCAAGGGGTCTATGAGACAAAAAGTTTGGAAACTTTAGTTTAGAGCCACGACGGATTTAACGCGTATCTTCCTCTCTACAAGACAGATTTTCAGAATCACTAGAGCTCGAACTCATGACACATTGGTCACACCCGATGTCACACATAACCGGACAAAAATGGATATCAGCAGTTAGCTACTTAAGTTCAAAAAGAGCATTAAAATTGTAAAGTAATGAAATATTTCATTATATTAGAAGAAAGATGTATGTTGTATTTTTTCCCTTACTGATTCAGTTTTAGCGGACATATAAATATTTTATGAGAGTTTTTGTTTAATTAATCGATAAATAATACGTGTATAATCGGGAACGAATACGTGTATAATCGGGAACGAATACGTGTATAATCGGGAGCTTTTATTTCAAACGTTCCTAAAGGTATCCGACTACTTGCGATAACTTTTTTTTATTTAAAAAAAAATGGATATATAGGGAATTTTTTGTTGTTTTTAGATTTGTTTAGAACATTTTAAGAAAAACATACTAAAATTAGGAAGAGAAAAAGAAATTATTATTAATAAAATGGGAAAAAATAGGTAAAAATTGCCAAAAAATAACATAAACGCGGCCCATTCTGTATCAAAAATTTATAAACAAATTTTCAATTCTGATGTGTTTTTATGTTATTTATTTTTGAAATGACCTTCAGGATAAGAGATATTCTAGTTTTTACAAAAACTAGAGCACTTTATCTTAGCTATTAGATGAAATTGCTTAAAATAACAGTGGTTATATTCACATAAGGGACTGTAAATTTTGTAATAAAACAATGATTGATAAATCTGAAGGTTAAAACACTTCTACTATTATACAGAACATGCACAAAAGTTTTCATTTAATTATTTTCAAAACCGTTTTAGCAATCGCTGACCCCGTTTGAGCATTTTCAGAAAAAAGTATTTCGAGTAAAACTGTTTAAATTATGACATCTTGCTTAAAGTAATGGCATCTACTTTACTAAAACACTTGTACTTTTTATTCTACAGAACGAAAAATAATAAACTTGGTATTTTTATAAAGCTAATAAGATGTCCTATAAAATAAAGTCATAAGAAAATTTGTCAATTTTTGACAAAATTCACAATTTTAGGGTAATTGGATACCTTAAGAGGAATATTTTTGTGATTAAATTGTATGTTATATGATTAAATTGTGTACACCATAAAGACTTTATAAAATGCAAATATCTTTCATAGCAAAAGAAATCAAAATTAAGAGCAATTATGAGATACAAGATATTGATTTTTTTAATTATTATCAAAACCTATGAATTTAAAGTAATAATTAGAGAACACTTTTCGCATTCAAACAATATTAAATTTTTAATTAAAGAAATAATTAAATTTTAAAAAACTTGATTTATTACATAATTTTTTTAAAAAAACGTTATTTTTCCTTATTATGAATTTTGTATCTGGTATGCTATTGATAAAGAACCATAAAAATTTGTGCAAAGATAAAAATGAAAGAACAACTTTTTATAAAAGAAAAATATAAGTCATCTGTGAATTATGATTGTTCAGATATTTATAATTTTGAGATAAATCACCAAAAAAAGTTATTCTTCCTGTAAAATAAAAGACAACAACTTATTTTATCTTTCTTCTACTAACCCTGATGAAAGACGAGATTTTAGGTTTGTTAAACGATGGGTTTTTATTTTTGGGCTGACATAAATTCTTATCTGGTATTTGGTGATTAGACAATAATATATGATAGGAGGTAGGGAATTGGAGATGATCCTCTCTTATTCGAGTTCTACAACGATATCCAATATCCTAGTTTCTGGAACAAACTTGACCTTCAAATCTGAGAGTCACTCTGGATAGATGAGGGGATCGAAATTTAACTAAGCAGGTATTATTATTGATTAAACATAAATTTTCTGTTTTTTGTGGGCAAACATTCTGCACCATTTTTTTGGTAATCTATTTTTTTAAATTGAGACGTCATCTTGATCTATTGCCAGGTATGATTTGCAGTTACCCTCATATCATATTTTAAATTGTTTAGGAAATTTTTTATATTCTCTACATAATTTTGTATTTCCTAAAAAAAAAAAAATTAAAAAGCTTTAGTAAGCAAGTTTTAAAAATTTTTCCATATCAAACTGAATTTATATAATTTTGTCAATCGGAAAGAAAATGCGAAAAAAAATGAAGCAATTATTTTTAGGAAGTTATAATCTAAACATGGGTAGTAAAAACGAGCTAATTTTGATCTTAACTGTTATTTTTTTAATTGATGCTAATTATATAAGAAAATAGAAATGAGAAACTCATTTTGAATGTTGTAGAAATAAAACACGGGAAGAGAAAAAAGAATTTGTAGCCTCTCTTTATTCTTAACCTGAAGAAGCGACACTAAATAATTTATTTTAATTAATTAAAAATTAATTCCGAATCTCACTTTTTTATTATTTTTTAAAACCTTAACAAATTTCGAATTCAATAAACGGTGCCAAAACTATTTTTAACGTGTTGGTAATATGAAATCAGTATCGATACATTTCCAAATGTTACAAATAAATTTTCTTCAAACATAAGCAGTAAAAATAATAATAAAGTATATTAACGATACATGGAAATGATAGTTAAAAATATTTAGAATATTAAATAGTCGAAAATACACTGGTGTGCAAAAATTAAGGACGAGACGGTTTTTTCAATATAACTTTGTACAAAAGCATTCCAAATCAACACATTTAATACCGTAAGATCCCCAATACGTAAGGACATGAGTAATGTAAGCAACACTTACTAAAAGAGAAATCAGGGGATAAAAAGAAGCTTTATTGAAAAAGTAGCATGGAGCGCAATGCGACTGAAGGCCGAAACATCCCTGTGATGGGTGTCCAGTAAGAAATATCCGGTCTTTAGTAGGGGATATGATCTCCCCTGACTGCTAGGCAGGTTTCACAGCGTCTGTCCATGCCGAGAATGAGGGTGTCAATGAGTTGTTGAGGCATTGCTGCCCATTCGTCTTGCAGCGCCAATCGAAGCTCCGGAATCGTTACTGGTGGTAAGGTACGAGCTGCCAAGCGTCTGCCTAGAAAATCCCATACATGCTCGATGGGATTGAGATCCGGAGATCGTGCCGGCCAATCCATACGTTCAATATCCTCACTCTCTAAGAGCTGTTCGGCAGCTACTGTGCGATGACATGGTGCATTGTCGTCCATGAAAAGGAACTGCGGGCCCATAGCGCCTCTAAAAAGACGCACATATGGAAGAAGAATCTTGTTACAATAACGGGTCCCGTTGACTGAACCTGCGTCGAAGATGTGAAGGTCTGTACGACTACCAAGCATGATGCCTCCCCAAACGAGAACACCGCCACCTCCATACCTGTCCCTTTCAATGATGTTCAAGGGATCATTGCGGCTTCCCCGCTCTCTCCAGATGAGTATGCGATGAGAATCGCTACTCAGACTGAATCTGCTCTCATCTGTAAAGAGTACTCGTCCCCATTCATTGTCTCTCCAATTCCGGTGTTCCCGGCACCACAGAGAACGCCTTCTCCGATGGGCAGGCGTTAGAGGTACACACCGTACAGGGAGTCGTGCAAACAGACCACCACCGTGCAGTCTTCTGGCCACGGTAAAACGCGATATCGGCCGTCCAGTCGCCTGTGTCGTGTGTCTAGCGATTTCTCCCGCCTGTTTCTTCTGGCCTGTAAGGCAATATACCGGTAATCTGCGGGTGTGGTTCCTCGTGGACGACCACTACTGAACCCCCGGATAGCTGTTCCTGTAGTTTGAAATTGTCTCCAAAGTCGTGAAACGATGCTGTGAGCAATTCCGAACTCTGCAGCCACACTTGTCACACTGTGACCTTCCTCCAACTTCCCAATGATTCGACCTCGGGTAAAAGCATCCAGATGTCGTCTAACAGATTGATTATTCGCCATTTCTCGCTGAAGCAGCAACTCGGTGTGATTTTAACTGCTATACGGTGTGCAATCTCTTTGCCAGAAATACTAATCTTACACCGACAACATGCTTTACTACTCAGACACTCCCCCATTACGTCTACCTGCATATCTGCGCATGTGCTACCGTACATCACCTCACTTAATCTCCTGATTGGTCTTTCTGTCCGCTCTGCCTCTTCGTTCAGCTGATATGCTAATTTTTCGACTTCGTCCTTAATTTTTGCACACCAGTGTATAGTGTTAGGTAGATCGGAGCTCGAAGATTTTATGCTATGTGTCTCAAAGTGCAAGGCACTTCTTCAGGAGCAATGGAAATTTATTGTCGAAAAACAATCTTTAGAAATACAGGATATAGCAAGAAAATTCGCAGAATAAACCTTAGAAGGGCTTCACACCTTTTACAGACACATCTATCAGTGTATAAAATACATGTATGTTAAAGATTATTCACAAGCACTCTCTAGTCTTATTCCACAGCCGTACTAATCGCTGGTAGACTCTTCAATGGTCAAGACGACACAAACGATAAAAACAAAACTAACTCAGTTCAGCGAGCGACTCTCTATTTATAGGCTTTCTGGATCTTTCGGGAAAAATCCGCTTGCGTCATAGATCGCGATATTAGTAGATTTCTTTATCACTTTCAGAAGAATCCATATGGTCGCGAACTCACCAAAAGTGGTTGCCAAAATAATCGCCAAAAATGATGCCAACTTGACTTTATCACCAAGATTTCACCAAGTTTCAATTGAATCGCCATTATAATCTAAGGAATGGCGTTGTTTGCGAATATATTACAATTTTAACATAAAGTAAATACAACATAGAGTAAGATAAACTTATTATCCATCCATATATAAATTATTTACTCTACTTTAAGTAATCATTACACAAAATTTGTTACAATATCTTTAAAGTTGAGTTGATAATTATTATTAAGGCGACAACCTGTAAAATCCGGCGTATAATGTGCACCTATACTTTCAAGCTGCATTTTTAAAATTTTAGGTATGTTCGCAGCATAACGTGCACCTCTTTTTTTAGGAAGAAATCTGAAATGTTAGTATACAATGTTCTTATGCTTTGAAGTCAGTTATTCGAGGTATTATTCTAGACTTTTCAAAAATTAATATACTTCTCTAGAACTACAACTCTTTTAGTTCATATCTCATTTCTTTTAAATAAGCAGTATTTTTTCGATATATTTAGAAGTCTAGCTTTTTTATGCTCACTTCTTTTTTTTTTATTTTTGAATCTATCCTTTTTTTTTTTTGTACCCGGTGTATAATGCGCACCCTTAAATCTCGATCTTATTTTTTGAGTTAAAAGTGCACGTTATACGCCGGATTTTACGGTAATTTTCTTACAATGGAGGACGAAAAATTTAAGAAAATATTACAATTTAAGTGTATAAAACATTTTATTAACTCAAACAAAAATACGCTAATTACGCCTAGATCCTTTTTAATCATGTACTTCAACAAGTATTTTTCCTTGAAGGATTTTTATTTTTGTCAATATATCATTTTTTAATATATCGGAAATTTCGGAGCAAGAATATCCTTCAGATTCAATTTTACCAGTAAGTGCTGTAGCTAAAGTATCTGCATTCAATCTTGATTTCTCACTTGTCCAAAAGTCATTACCATTTGAAAAAACTCTTTCAACTGCTGCATTAATTCATGGCCAGCACAACGTAAATTCAACAGGAATAACTAAATTTTCATATGGAATGTGTTCATTTTTGAGATAGTTAAACATTCCTCCCATCTTTTATCAATTTCAACATATTGATTTTCCCATTATTCTAATTTATCAGAATTTAAATATACATTAAGTGTTATAATTTCTTCAAACAGACGCGTAACAGTTTGGACTGGCATTTCTGAATAGAGATTAACAAGTTAGTTTTAAAATATTGAAAAGAAAGGCAAGCAGGAGTACGCTTTTTGAGGAAGGACAGAAACTATAAATTAAATGTAAAAAAAACTTTTTTAAGAACAAGCTTTTATTTTAAACGCGCTAAAAAGAATAAAATAAACTTTTCCTTTAAAACTTTTTTTACTATCAACTTATAACGTCATTACACAATTTATATGATATAAAAGCTTGTCGCAATATTTAAGTACTCACATTTAATTAGTTTGAATTTTTAAAAAACAAAATCAATCAGGTCAAGTTATTTATTTTATTTGTTTATCTACACAGGTATATCTCGCGACAAGCTTTTATATCATATAAATTGTGTAATGACGTTATAAGTTGATAGTAAAAAAAGTTTTAAAGGAAAAGTTTATTTTATTCTTTTTAGCGCGTTTAAAATAAAAGCTTGTTCTTAAAAAAGTTTTTTTTACATTTAATTTATTTTTTACTTTTTAGTTATCGCTGGACAGGTTTCTCAGCCTGTTCAACTCATTGAACGCTGGTTCGCCATCCCTGGTTTAGCTGGATTAATTCTCGCAAAATGGTATTAGACTAAAAACACAATTTTTTTAAATCCGTAATTTTTAAGCAATTTTTTCAATCTTCGTGCAGATTTTGGGTAACATTGTTCTACACACGAAAAAAAAAAGATTTAGTGAGATTATCTTCATAAATGACAAAGTTATTAAATGTTTAATTAAAATTTTGACTATTTTTGAAAAACTTAAAGAATATATTATTTATTTGAAATATTTTGAAGATAAGGGATATATTTCTCTAACATATTAGAAGAAAATTTTAGTTGTTTATTAAAAAACTTCAAAAGGCATTTAAATATTTGTATTAATCAATAAAATGCTTAAGACTCAAAAAACGCATTTTATAATCAAAAAAGAAAGTTTTATCAAATAATGATAATTTTTTGCTGCACATTGAATATCTTCTACGTAAGAATATATATATATTTTTTAATTGCTCAGATCATCTTTAGAAACTTGATTTTGAAAAAATCAATAATTAAATTCAAATAAAATTAACAGATTCTATTTGTAATTAAATTTAAGGACACATGTCGTAGTGTGTGTCTAGATTACTGGTGATAAAATGAGGTATATTTAAATTACTTGTAGGCTTAAAATTAGAAAATGTCTTTAAAAAATTCCTTCATCTATACAAATAAATAAAATTGAAGTGTCTGTTTGTAATTTCAAATTAGCAGCTTTTTACTTAATGCACTAAAAGTATATACGGTACTCATAACAAAAAACCAATTTTTAAAATTTTTGTCTGTCTGTCTGTCTGTCTGTTTGTTCCGGCTAATCTCGGAAACGGCTGGTGCGATTTTAAAAAATCTTTCACTAATGGAAAGCTACATTGACGGGGAGTAACATAGGCTATATTTTATTCCCGTATTCTTACGGTAACGGAAACTATACGGGTGAACGTGAAACTGAATGCCAAGATGAACGCCAAGCTGAGCTAATGAAGTCGTTGTTTTGGTTACTGGCGACCGGTGCTCTTCATGAGACATAATAGTGTTACGCGCACATGATAATACGCTGACACGTGCCATAATTTTTTTTATGATAGTTATCTCACTGTTCAGTTAAGTAGAGGATCGGCTGTTTCGGATGCACTTTTAAATATAATAAATGAAGGCTTCATAAGCAAAAAGCAATGCAAGAAACAAAAAATTGATAAGTTTTACGGTTAGTTTTTATCCTTTCTTTTTTTTTATTTACATTTTTAGTCACATTTAAACAATATTTATTATAATCCCAATCTATATCTATACAAATAAATAAAATTGAAGTGTCTGTTTGTAATTTCAAATTAGCAGCAATTGTTTGCGGGGGCGGGGGTTTAAGGGGCGTTAGAAATTCCGATTTTTAAGTTATTAGACGTACAGTCTTGAAACTTAGTAAGTAGATTCCTCTCATAGGGTAGAGATACGCTACAAAATGGGTTTCGTGAAAATTGCCCTCAAGTGGCGTTGCGGGACTTAAGGGGCGTTATAGATAATTATTTCCATTTTTAAACTATTAGACGCACAGTCTTTATATTTGATGAGTAGATTTCTTTTATAGAGTAGAGATCAGCTATAAGAAGGTTTTGTGAAAACAGACCTCTAAATGGCGTTGCAGGGGATTTAGTGGCGTACTAGATAAATATTTTCGTTTTTAAACTACTTCACCTCCCTCCTTGAAAATTGGTAGGAATGTCTCTTTCATGGAGTAAATATCCGCTACAAAACAGGTTTGGGAAAACTTGACCCCCAATGGGTGTTAAGGGGTGTTAAGGGCAGATATAAATAATTATTTCTATTTTTAAACTATTAGACGCACAGTTTGAAATTTGGTAAGCAGATTCCTCTCATAGGATAGAGATACACTACAAAATGTGTTTTGTGAACCCCTAGGCCGCGTTGCGGGATAGAACCGCCTCTTGAACCCCTAGGCCGCATTGCGGGGGTTCAAGAGGCGTTATTGATATTTTTTTTTTGCATTTTTAATCTATTGGACGCACAGTCTTCAAATTTTGCCAAGCAGATTCCTTTCATAGTGTGCAATTCCACTACAAAATTGGTTTTGTGAAAGCAGACCCAGAAGTGGCGTTGCGGGGGCTCAAGTGGCGTTATAGAAAATTATCCCCATTTTTAAACTATTAGACGTACAGTCTTGAAATTTGATAAGCAGATTCCTTTCGTAAAGTAGAGAACCGCTACAAAATGGGTTTCGCGAATATGAACTACCAAGTTTAATTTCGGGAGATTAAGAGGCGTAATTGATTTTTTTCCATTTTAAACTATTTGATCATCCTGCTTGAAAATTGGTAGGCATGTTCCTTTCATGGAATAGAGTTCCTCTAACAAAGAGTAAAACGAAAATTGACCCCTAAGGAGGGTTGCGAGGGGTCAAGAGGAGTTACAGAAAAAAAAATCCTGTTTTTAATTGTTAGACCCATATACTTGAAATTTGTTAAGCATGTTTCTTTTGTTGAATAGGGATCCACTAAGAATGTATTTTAAGCAAATCAAGTTCTTGGGGGGTGCAGGGGTTACTAGGACGTATTGACGAAGAAAATTACTTTTTTCGAGCTACAAGGACTATAATAATGAAATTTGGTTTGCATTTTTCTTTTGTTCAGTTGAAATCCGCTAAGAGCGGTTATATACGAAAACGGCTCTCAACGGGATTACGGGGATATTGACTATACTTTTGTTTTTTTTCTGTTAGATTTAGACTTGAAATTTGGCTTGCATGTTCAATTTACGGAGTAGAGATCCACCGAAAATTGGTTTTGCGGGAATCCACTTGGTTTTTGGGTTACGAAAGAGCAAACATCATTCTATGCTTCAATTTTAGAGATTTTTAGAAAACACAAATTAGATGAGTTCTGCCCCTTTTTTTTATCAACAGGCGACAGTTACAGGTATAAGTATATTTTTCAATACAATCGAATTCTTAATGCAGGACTTAGATATCAATAATTTATACATATATATAAGCAGTAAATTTTATAAAACATCATGAAATTCCCAGCGAAGCGGGCAGGTAACAGCTAGTCGAAAATATATTGCATTTCTAGATAATATTTTTCTCTAATTGTTTTCCTAGCGGATTCCTTTTGATGGGTAAGATACATAAAAAAATGATCTATCCGATTCTGTAATTATTTTTTGTCTGAGTTTCATAGATTAAAGTTAGATAAATTATTTAAAGAATTTCTTCAATACTCCATCTCAGTTTAACTTGGCAGCGTTGAGAAAGGTATACAATGTACCAATCTACTTGAAAAATAGCTCTACTTTTTTGTTTTGAATTTAAATCCAAGAAAATAGATAGAAATTTGTAAAAAAATTGCATACGTTGTAGAAATTAGATTATTTTTACGTTGTAGCAATGTAATTATTTTTTAGACAAATTTAATTAATACTGTCAATAGCGCAACAATATGAAATTCCAGTTTGGCTGAAAACCGATTTTCGACGCCAACTTTTGTCATTGTTGTAACAATAAAATTATTACAACAATGCAGATATATCCAAGTTGGCGCCCAAAACTAGTTTAACGTTTTTAATTAATATCTTTTTAATTAATTGCAATATCGGAATATAAATGGTCAAAACATGCATTGTCATCCAAACTAAACGTGTATACAAAATTTCAGCTCAATGGGAGGAAGATATCAGCTTCAAAATTGAGTTGCAAGATTCCACCCGAACAAATTACATACATACATACATACATACATACATACATACATACATACATTGTAAGTTAAATAAAAGCTTTTAATAATAAAAAAAAGGACTATCCTTCCCCAAAGAAGAACGATTGTTCACCTTATTATTATGCTCTCTATAACTGAGACATTCTCTCTCACTACAAATTTGTTCTATGCAAATGTGTACAGTAATGGCCAAAATTGTGGACGCTTTTTAAAATTATGTTTTTGGAGTTTGTATGCTTATAGAAAATTGTATGTTTCACAAAATGCAAAGTCTTTTACATCATTTTAAAGAGAATTTAATACTTAATTCAATACAAAAAAAAAATTCAAATATTTGCAACGCAAAAAAGTTATGCTGCAATAACTATCGAAATACGTTAGATATACTGATGATAGCAATGAGTTATTAGTGCTTAGTAGGGTAGACTTTATTTTTTGTTACAGCTTCACATCGATGTTTCATTGAGCTGAAAATAGTTTTAAGCTGCTCCTTCATTATTACATAATGCCAGAAAAAAATTTTAGGATAAATTAATTCCCATTTATTTTATGAGTACCTCATTCGGGCAAGAGTTTTCAAACGCTGTCCCAAGTTTTCGATAGTATTGAGGTCAAGACTGTTTCTTGGTCAGAACAACAATTATATCTGCTCAAAAAGCAATGACATCAAATCAAAGAGTAGATTGGACACCTAGAAAGAAATGTGTGACAAGAAAGTGGTCTTTCCTATGCTAAAATTGCAAGACAAATGAGTAGACTGCATCTGGAGACTGAAAGATTTGTTTAATATGTCAGGAGATAAATTTAATGGAAAACAAAGCAGGAAAAGGCCGAAAAAGGTCACCCAATCTGTTAATGACAGAAGAACAAAAATACTGTCTCCAAGATAAAAGAATGTCATCGACGGTCATCAGAAGTTGTCTGAATGATGCTGGTTTTTCTGTCAGTCGAAAAAAACAATCATGAGAAGATTAGCAGAAGTTAGAATAAGAGGTAGAATTCCACAAAATAAGCCTTATATCTCAATTTACAGCAGCGCTAAAAAAGACTACAGTGGATAAAAGAACACATTACTTAGACAAATGATTGGTGGTCACAAGTTATACAGAGGATTGAAACTAAGATATCGTTATTCGGTAGTATGACTGAAAATATGTAAAGCGTAGAATAGGATAAATACTACATCCTGATCAAGTTTCCAGGCAACTGTATACCCATAGTTTTTAAGATTTAGTCATGTGTATAAGCAGATGATATCGGTCGTCTTCATATAATCGATGGGATGCTAAATGTCAGAAAATACATTGACATCTTTCTAGAACCCAAACTTCTGCTTTCCATCAAGGATCCATTTACCAACAATGCTGCATTTAATTTTTGAAAAGATTTTGCTCCTTGTCACTCAGTAAAGTAATCAAAAGACTGGTATCTCGTTCTAAGATCATTGAGTTTTTGTCCTGGTCAGGAAACAGTCCTGACCTTAACGGTATCGAAAAGTCATGGCACCGTTTGAAAGCTCTTGCCAGAATGAGGAACCTATGAAATAAAAATGAACTAACAGAAGATACAATTGTTTCCTGGCATCATGTAATAAAGAAGGAGGAGCTTAAAACTATTTTCAGCTCAATGAAACATCGATGTGAAGCTATAATAAAAAATAAAGACTACCCCACAAAGTACTGATAACTCACTGCTATCATCAGTATCTAACGTATTTCGACAGTTATTGCAGCATAACATTTTTGCGTTGCAAATATTTGAATTTTTTTTTGTATTGAATTCAGTATTAAATTCTCTTTAAAATGATATAAAAGACTTTACATTTTGTACAACGTACCATTTTATATAAACATGCAAACTTAAAAAACATAGCAATTTTAAAAAGTATCCACAATTTTGGCCACCACTGTATATGTATGTATTTCAAATTAGAACACCGAGTTTACATTCATTAATGTTTAAGACTCACATTTATTTACCTACAGAAAGGACACAAATTTTCATAAATTCAAATCCAATCATGTCTTCTTCTAAAATATTTTAATAAAGCTCCAAGCCTTATAATATATTCGACCTTAATTTCTTGTGATTTCATTCAAGATCCATAACCTCTCATATTGTTCAACAGAGCGCTTCTTGTCTGTGCCGCCTGCTCATGGTGTATCAGCAACCAAAATGTCTATTATTTGATCCAAACTTCGTACTACTTCTCTTCGTTCTATTTTCAATCAAGTCAATAATTTCTGTGCACAAAGTGACTTTTAAAAGCTTACTTATAGTAATATCAAGAGTGTAGATACATGCAGGGACGGACCGTGACCTTTGGGGGCCCTGGGCTAACGATATCTGTTGAGCCCTAAATAATTAAGCTTTTTTCCTAAAACATTATTGTGCGGAAAAGTTTTAAATATACGAAACTTAAAGGTCCCCCCCCCCCCAAACAATTTAAATAAGTTATAAGCAATAACATAATTTTAAAAAAACCAAACTTTTCTACACTTTTATGCTGAATATTTTGTTTGCTTATCACATTTTAAGTCTTTGGTGAGATCAACATTAATAGAAAAAAGGATTAATAATTAAGCATAGTATTTGTCATTGTTGTCCTATATTTGTTTTCTATGTAGAGCATTTTAGAGAACGCAAGCTCCGCTTTACAGCTAGTAATACGGATCGTTAGAAAAATCTTTAAAAGGGTAAACAAATTTGGAAAAACCTGAACTAGTTTCTTTTCAAAAATTAAATTGAATATATCACTGCAAGTTTTTAATTGAATACATTCATTTACTAAATTGCTCTATATCATCTGAATAGTAATCAGTAATAGCGCGTACACTCTCCAGGTTGACGTTCTCCTTACTTTGATCTTGCAAATCCATCAAAAATTTTAATTTCTTACTATATTCTGCATATATATACTTTACTTCTTCTATTTAAATCAAGGATTACCTTATCTAACCCTACAATAATTGTGTCTCTTTTAAATTTTTCTGTCCCATACACAGCTTTTTCTGTGAATTTATCTACAAATTTTGAAATAACCCGTCTGTAGTTTACATCGCTATATTCTGTTTCTACATTAGACTTAATTTTTTGGCTGCGTCTTGATACTCCTATGATTTTTGATCTGATTCACATGTCGTACACTGCTTATAAACGTTTTTAATGACATAATGAACTTATTCCCTTCACAGTAGTCCAAACCCCAAGAATCTGTTATTTTTTTTGTTTTTTGTTTTGTTTATTGGATTAAATCTTTCTAAAATTTCTTCCCAAAATATAATTAAAAGGGCAGTTTCGAGTGTTGTTAATTTATTAAATAAATTTGTTGCCTCTTTTTGAAAATCTATTTTCTCATTTTCATTGTCACTAAATGTCTTAAGAATATTCGTGATATTACAATATTTATCTCTTGAGGCTTCAAAAGGATCGTAGTGACAAGACCATCTGGTCTGACTTAATCTTTTTAAGGTAAATTTCAGTTTAAGTTCACGATTTAGAAGTTTCTACCTATAGGTCGAAGTAGAAAAGCAAACATATATTTGTTGCACTAAACCAAAGAAGTTCACGATTTCAGTTGCAACCTTAACTGATTCTGCACAACTAGATTAAGAGAATGTGCAGCACACGGCTCATAATTAGCAAATTTATTTATTTTTTTCTTTTAGAAGAGCTTGTGCACACTATTATATGGACCGGACATATTGACAGTGTTGTCATATGACTGTCCCCTACAATTATCCAATAGCAGTCCATTTGTTTCTAAAAATTCTTGTAGATAATTCAATATAAACCTGTGTAATAGTAATCTTAATTAACGAGACACATCTTTCGTACACTTTTCCCCGAAAACATTTTCGTAGTATAATAGCAAGTGAGTCATTGTGGGACAAATCTGCTGTTGAATCCATCACTATTGTAGAGTACTTTATGTCATTGTTATTTACTTGAGTTCTATAATTGTTTACTTATTTGCTTGGCCATGATCTCAACTATTTGCTCATATATTGTTTTTGATAAACACGATATCAATGATTTGGGTCGTAATTCTCGCAGTTCAATATATTCACGAATGGATGAGTCGAACATTGCTAGCAGTTTCAGGGTTCTCATAAAATTACCATTACGAGGAGAACCAAAAACTTCCTCGGTACCTCTAAATCAGTGATACTCAACCTGTGGCCCATGGGCCGCATGTAGCCCACCGGATCATTCTAAGTGGCCCAGTCAAGGTCTGTTGAAATAAATTCAATTATTTAGGAATAATGTATTAAAAATTTAGCGAGATTCTATCAATCAAGCAATCAAATTTATCAATTTTGCTATCGATGTCGTGCTGTTACAAATTGTGAAATAATATTTTTTCTTTTTGTAAATGATAACAAATAACAATGCCGTAGCGAGCATTTTATAGGTGTAACTAATTTTTAATAACCCTCAAGTCTAAAAAATATTTGCTGTTTCAAGACGATCAGGATCTTGACTATTTCGTAGGGGAAAAAAACATGGATCAACAACTTGCTTGATTTTTCGTGAAAGTGTTATGCTTGATTTTTCGTGAAAAAAATATAATTTTGCTCTCGTCACTGTACTACTAAACACAAATCTTTCAATGGCTCTTATTCTTAAAGATCCGTTTAAAGAGACGAGATAAATTGGCTTTCTTAAAAAAAACAAACTTTGAAACAGCAATAAATATTTTGCAGGTGATAATGTCACAAATACGTAAAGGTAACAAAAGCATCCCATAAAATTTAATACATTTTATATATTGACAAACATATGAAATTGTTAATGATAAACTTAAGGATTATTACACAAATTGTTAATGATAAACTTATGGATTATTACAGAAATTGTTAATGATAAACTTAAGGATTATTACAGAAATTGTTAGAGTGCTTCTTAAATGCTTCCGATGGACTCTTTGATAAATTCAGTTATTTGTTCAGATATTTTTTTTATAAAATCAAAAAATATTTGAATAAATTTGAAAAATAAAATGCGCAATAAGAATAGATAGTTTATACAGATAATACTGATTTCAGTCTGTAGTTCAATAAAAACTAGTTGCAACCATCCTGCGTTTGATAAATTAATATCTGAAATAAAAATATGCAAAGCTTTGTCAAAAGAAAAAAATCAAATTATCCAAGTACTTGGAAGCTTTGTTTTTATGACAGTAGAATGCAGACAAGGTGCTTGGGATCATTGATTAACGGAAACCCCTCTCCTAACTATCACACTACACATACTCGAGAACGTTTGAGTTCTTGACAGATTTAACATGCATCGCTCCCCTACATGGAGGGTCTTCAGCGGCACTAGTCTCGAACTCATAGCATGCCTGCCATGAGTCCGGTACCTTGGCCACTAGCAATTAGATGAAAACTATTGTTTCTAGACCTCACAGGCTATCTCTGATCATGAGAAAAACAAGAAATTCCCTTGAGGATTAAATATTTTACATCCAATTATGGTGTAGCTTCTAAAAGAAATCACCAGCATACTATTTTAATTTGTTTTTATTAAGGTATTTACATAAAATATATAGACGATTTCGAAATAATAATTATTAATTTCGCGTATTCGTGTAGGCGGAAGAACAAAAGTAAAATGCTCTTGCTCTCTAAAATAAATTTGATATGGTATTTCGGGTATTTTATTTTTGATTTGTGTGTATTTTTTACTGGTTTATTATTGTATTACTACTTTCATTGTAAGCACATTTTCTGTTTGTTATCTTCAATGGGGAACGGGGGCCCTGGGCTACAGCCCATTTAGCCCATACGTAGATCCGGCCTTGGATACATGTATAGAACAAAATAATAGGAATACCCATTTAAAAATGAGTCATCCTTCCATCATCCAATAAACGACCGCCACGTATCACAACAATGCGCCTCAGTAGAGTAACGAAGAATATTAGGGCCCACTGCAAAGTCATTTTGAGCCCTAAGTCGTTCTTGGCGTTAGTTGGGCTTTGGACCCCTTAGAGTCCTGGGACCCCCGCGTTGCGGGGGTGTACGTTACGCCACTGGTGTGTCACCTAGTGTCGGAGAAAGAGAAGGTGTCAGCGAAACATTTGGCTATGTGAGAGTTGCAAGAGGAAATTCTGTTCCCAGCAAAGTGTGTTTATGTCCGACCTCTCCGACGTGAAAAGAGGCATGATAATTGGAGCTCGCCTTACTGGAGCGTCCTTATCCAGAGCAGTCAACCTTGTGGGTGTTTCAAGGTGGGTGTCAAGGGTTATGACACCCGAAAAAAACCTGATTAAGGTGCCTTCTGTAAAGCACAACAGTGGGCGAAAGTCGAAGTTGAAGAATCGAGATAGATGGGTATTGAAAAGGAGAAAACTCACCAATCGCTACCCGAAAACTTAAAAGTGCAATGCCGCAGACAACATCCGAGATGAATACTTACCTTCAAAACCCTGTATTCATGAAAACTATTCAACGGAAGTTGCCTACTGCAAACATTCATGACAGAGTATCTATTCTCTAAAACCGTTAGGTTCAGCACGGAATGCGAGAAAGAGACTACGCCGAGACCATCTAAATTGAACGCAACTGCAATGGGAATAAGTCCTCTGGTCTGATGAATCCTCATTTACATTTTTCCACACCACCGGATGTGCGTTTGTCTGGAGAGCATCGGCAGAAACATTTCATGTTGACTGCGTGGTTCCAACTGTGAAACATGGAGGGGTCTCTGTGTTGGTGGGGGCACCATATTTTCCAGGGGATTAGGGCCTCTCGTTGTCTTGAGTGGAATGATCACAAGAGACCATTTTTGAAGAATTCTCGCAGATCATCTCCACCCTATGTTTCAGACTCTCTTTCCGGGAGAACGTCCTTGTTTTCCAAGATGACAACGTCCCTGTTCACAAGTCTCGCTATGTTCACAACATGGTTACATGAACATAATGAGGAAGAGGAACATCTAATGTGGTGTCCCCAATTACTTGATGAATGTTTGTGGGGTTTTTTAGAGAACAAAATCCGTGTTCGGTTTTCTCCTCCATGCATAGTATTCAAATTCAGGATTGCCCTACACGAGGAATGGGTGTGAATTCCGATGTGTGAACTTCGTTCAGTACTTTTACTTGTCAATTCCGAGTCAAATGCAAGCTGTCATTCAGGCCAAAGATAGCTCAACCCCTAACGAATAAAAAATTTTCACCCCCCCCCCCATTATTTTGTTTAATACGTGTATGTTGCCATTCTCGACAGAAAACAATTCCTTTTGTCAGCAAATGTATTCTTGTTTAGTATCTGAATTTTGACAGGACATTCTTTAATGTAGGACTTCTGTTTGATTGACCAGCTCTTAGGATTTATATAAGGGATAGGTTTATATTGGAGCACATGAAAACAATAATGCAAAGAAAAAATTTTCAATTATAGGTCTTATTTTCAGGTAAAAGTGGTACTAAATCCATTTTGCATTAATGTAATACATTAATATACAATATAATAATACATATAATAACACTATTACATTGTATTCAATTATATTACAATGAACACTTTTACATTGTATTACACGGGGGCCGTGGGTAGCCTAGTGGTTAGAGTATCGGACTCCAGACCTGAAACCTGGGTTCGATGCCCGATGTCACCAAATACCCTCAGAGTACACACGGAGTACGTACTCGTTAAATCAGTGGGTCCGAATGGTGTCGCTATCTATCGTGTTGTACCGATCAAAATCGTACTGTCACCTTCATGGGGCTCAAAGTTTAGGCTAACGACAGGCGTAAAATTCTAGCCCTTAGCCGCGATGAATTTCGTGGACCTTGATCTGATGTTACTGTCGATCAGGTGGCATAAGCAACAACAACAACGCATTGTATTACATTGATGGAACAGTCAAGCAAACATGAAAAAAAGAAATCTTTACAAGTACGTTAACACGTATTGTACCCACCTTTCATTTGAAAAATTGTTGGGTAAGACAATTTAATGGTAACTGAGTAACTACTTTAAAATAATAATTTTTCATTTGTAAATGATTTGCCTAAAAATGTTTTATTTATGAAAAGGAGCAAAACTGTTTTTGTTCCCTGTGTAGGTGTGTGTGACACCTGATTATCTTTTTTTCTTAGTAAATTTACATAAAATAATTATTTTTCTTTACCTAAAGTATTCATCACTTAAACAAATAAAAATCTTTGATTTTTAATTATTTCTGATATTAACTTAATTTTATAGATGACAGGAGTTTTCAATACTTTAATAAGGGTTTCTATTAACGGGATACCTTCTTTGATCTTTCAAGGGAAACAGCAAGAGGTATGCATTTTTAAAATATTCCCCGTGAACTCCGAGTTTAATTGCATGCTTTCGAGTTTCTGAAATATTTTAGGCTCTCAAAGTATTTTTAATCAGTTACAAAAATTAACTAGTCCCATCATTTGTTATTTATTATTTCTAATGATATCAGTTACAATTCATTAATAAGTTATTTCAAAAAATTGAAATAGACTAAAAATTCACTGAAAAACACCAAAAATGATAGATTTGTACTATTCAAATAAGTTGCAGTCTCTTTCATAAATGTTATAAATTTACACATTTTTATTAGATTCATAATAGAATATTCTTTTTACATTGAAAATTATATTAATGCTGAAAAACAAATAATGCTTGAATGTCTCTTGATTGAAAAATCATTTCAAGAAAGTAATATGAAAATTAATCTGCTTAAAAATAATAGCAGAATGGGATGCATTCAAAAATAAAAACCCGTATCGTGTAATTTTCTCTTACTTACCACGGAAATATATGTTTCGTGTATTGAAAAATACTTATAGTTCTACATATTTTTCTTCTTCTTTATTTTGAACCAATTTTTAACTGACTATTTAAATTATACAGTAGAGTTATAGATATTGCTTGAATTGAAAATTCTCTTCCATATTATTATCGTCTGCTTTAATTCAATTATTCAAATAACCTTTAATTTATTTGATTACTTAATTTATTTGCAAATATGTAATCGTCTGTTGTTTAAGTTATAGTGCTTAAGTTGGCATCATTTGTAATTATTCCAAATATATTAGTTTAGTCGAAGAAATGAATTGTAATGCGTAATTGAAGCTGGTTGAGCTAAATATGTATTTAAATTTTGTATATTTTTGGGATGTTTTCTTCATTTGGAGATCTTTAGGATCATTGAGATTATTATGAAAAACGTCTGTGGAATGTGGCTGCTATTATTCTCATTTTCTGACATCCGAGACAGGACTTCCTAATTCTTATTATAATAGGTCTGCGAAATATGTTAAAAATTTGATAGGATCGTGGAACATGTAACACACAAATGTATTACGATAAAGACGTATGTAGCAAACGAATGTGCAATGGAATTTGTTCGAAATGTAACATGTATTTTGGAAACAAAATAGTGCAGAAGCATATATTTGAAAATAAATTCAAATATAATAGAATAATATATATTCCAAAAATAATACAACAGTGGAACCTATCACAGAACTGCAATTAATATCCTGGATTCTATTACTTAAAAGGAAAAGTTCGGCATGTTGTGGAACACTTGGGATATTATTTATAAAATTTCAGTAATACGCTACATGAAGACATAAATGTTCCAATTCCATACAATTTGCGTGATCAAGGACGACATAAGAAACTAAGAAAAGAACAAGAGATATATAAAAAAATTTTCTTATGGAAGATTGTGAATTTATTTCAGTAGATAGATTTATTCTAAGGGAAACTTTTATTTTTCTGTTATGTAAGAAATTGAGAATGAACAACCACAAGCAAGATTTCATACAATGATGAATTGAGCCAAGAGGCCAAAAATCGTAAGCCGAATCCTAAGTTGAAGTTGTTATCTACTACTTATTTTTCTGGGTAAGGTAAGCTGTCTTTTTGAATATTAATTTAAATTGATCTATATAGTGAACCACAAAAGTGTTCGTACACTTGTAATTTCCTATACAATTTAATGTTTTCGAATAATAAAAATTAATATATCAAAATTGTAATTTTTTTATAATGTCTGCAACTTATCCTTAATGGAATAACATAACCAATTTTTAAAACATAAAATAACACAATTATATATATTTTAAAATATTAATAACCTAAAAACCACTAAAAAATTATGCCACAAAAGTCTTTGTACATTTAAAAAAATCTCAAAATAGCTTTAAATATTGTATTTTTTTTTAAATTTAATACTTAGTAGGATATATTTTAGCATCCGCAATAACTTTTAAATGACTTGGTATAGATTTCATCTGCTTTTTGTAATTTCTGCATCGATGTTCCTCCATTATTCTCTCTGTGTGTGATTATTGTTTTTACTTCACATTTTGTTTTGTTTTTGTCATGTTTTCTCATTTTAAAATCAAATTCTTATGAAGGAGGTTTTTTTCACATTTAGGAGGTTTTTTCAGAATTTGGAACAGTTATAGAGACACCAACGGCGTACATTGAGAACAGTAGCTTGGTGTCATTATCTTATTAAAAAATGATGTCGTCTACAATATATAAATTTTGGGTCGATAACAAATTTATTGCGGATGCAAATTTATTATTTAAAATTTATTGCGGATGTTAAAATATATCCTATTAAGTATTAAATTAAGAAAAAAATACAATATATTTAAAGCTATGCTGAGTTTTTTTTTTTATTTTTTAAGTGTAACGAATACTTTTGTGGCGGAATTTTTTATTTGTTTTTAGATTATCAATATTTTGAAATAATAGTTATTTTATGTTTTAAAAATTGGTTATCTTATTGCATTAAGAACACGTTGCAGGTATCATAAAAAATTATAATTCTCATATATTAATTTTTATTATTTGGAAATATTAAGTTTTATAGAAAATGGCAAGTGTGTGCGAGCACTTTTGTGGTCCACTGTAGCTATTAGTTGATGTAAAATTAGAGTTTTTATTGACAAAAAAAACTGGTTTTCCTTTTCATTTTTTGCGTTGCTAATGTTTTCTTGAATCTTGTACTGAATGACTTTTCTCTTAAAAAATGTGATTTAAAATGCATTTATATTCATCTTCCTCTTATTTCCCATATTGCATTTCACATTATTGCGTTAAATGACTTGTAACAATTAGCTGTATTGTACTGTTTGAAATTCTTTTAATTTATTCAATATTTCTTTCCTTCAAGTCATGAATGAAAAAATAAGTTTCTCTGAAATTTGGTAAGTTAAATCTCCTTCGCTTGAATAATCTATTACTGCATTCTATATTTACAACAAATCAGTAGCAAAAATTTCGAACTTTTTTTCAAAAGCAGAAAAAGGTTCCTTGAAATATCTGTCATAAGTATCACCAGCGCAATATATAAATAAGAACATATTTTTATATGAATTATTTTTTGAAATAAGGAAACTACAATCTTTTTCAAAGGTCTTCTCATTTTTCATAAGTGTCATTTTTTTATTGCAACACAAACTTTTCAACTAATTTTGGCTATTTTCACTGGTTTTATAAAGACCCGCCATAAAGAAAGCCTTATGTACATTAAATCTGTCGAGGCTCAAAGTTCACATAGTGATGTGGTGTGGAAGTTTTGAGAGAAGTGTGCCAGAGCTCCATTGTGTGTCGTCCTTATAACTTGAACGTGGTTCCAAATTGTGAGGTCCGTTGGCAATAGTTCCTCTGTTACTTCGCAGTGTGGCGTTAATAAGCAATCAACCATAGATTTTCACTCGTTAACATATTTTTACAGTTGTAAAATCATTTAATTCCATTTTGTATAATGATTCCTAAGATACATCTATTAGCATAAAATAATCTTAGTTATTCGTTTATGTTAGTCAAAAATAGTCGCTAAGCAAGATTTACATCAAATTTAATTTTAAAAATACGTTTTATTTTTAAGTTTACCCGATTTTTGAATCTATTCAATTTCTTGAATCTCTAATTTCTCTAAGTTGAAAAAATATTTTATACTTATTTTTTAATAGAAAATTTTTGATGTTAATTCATTTATTTATACAGTATTGATTATACCGACATCTATATTCTTTAAAAAATAATACTTTTTAAAAATTATTTTTCTTTATAATTTAAAAAAAAAACATTAAAAGTGATTGTTAGGCTTTTAATTTATTAGTGTATACAACGGTAACTAACAGTTATATTGAATATTCAAGTGAATTTCAGTGGAGTATAAAATTTATTTTCCAATCAAATAACGTAATTCTAATGAACAAACCGTCTTGCCCTGAAAAACATAAGAGATAATCTATGATGAATGAAATTTGAATTTCAATTAATGATATCCATGATTTAAAAATGGCCTTGGTGGCCGAAGAACCTCCTTCTCTCTGAATAATTTCTTCTCACTTATTTACTTTTTGAAGGTTGTCTTGCTTAAGTCTAGTTTTTAATAACATAAACAAGTATCGAGAAAAACGAAATTCACGTTTCGGAAACACTGATTGACCTTCCTACCACAGTAATCTTCTAAGTCATCGTATTACCTTAAGCACTTAAAATTTTTTTAAGTGCTAAGATAAGATTTTTTTTTTTAAAGGAATTATTTACTGAGGTGAATCTTGTTACTTTGTTAGAAGGTGGCTTAAAAAGGCTCCTCGATGAATATTTTTCCGATTGCAGTTAATAAATATGAAGTATTCTGAAACTCTAAAATAGACTCTTAAGCGTTTTCAAGCAATAGCAATGAATAAAATGGTCCATACTTCCACACCACGCTGACGTGGAGACCGTGAATTTTTACACATTTAACATGCATCGGTCCCTCGGTGGTCGAAGACTCGATAGAATCAATCCCCATCACGAGTTCTAGAGCATGATCACTCGGTTACTGCGGTCATAATAATATGTTAAACTGATTTAATATGTCAAAGTATAACCCCAGACATTTTTTAGAATTTATTAAATATTCTTCCAAAGTTCCAAAATTTTCGCTTAGGATTTTTAGTTTCTTTTTTAAGAAAATAAATATATCTTCAAATCTATTCAAGATAATTGCGAGAAATGCAGAAAATCAAGTTCTCTGATTATGTTAAAGTAATTTGTCTTCAAGAATTTTCAAAAATTTTCGCCTATTCGAAAATCTGATTTTGTAAAGTAGAAAAACAGCAGTTTTTCCTTTTAATTTTTAAAATATTTTTTGCTTACTCTCTCCATCTTTCTATCTCTCACGAATCGAAACAATTAAAATGTGCAAACACAAAACTAAAAAAATATTATAAAGTGAGTGCTTATTAACGTTACATTATAAAGCAGCACGAGGGCTATTGGATGAGTGCATATTAACGTCGCACTATAAGGCAATACGAGAACGAATGGCGACGGACCTCATATTTTGAGTCACGGTCAAGTGACGAGGATATACCTGAGTTGTCCCTTATTCTCCGAACTTCCAAACCACTCCAATGCTACGACAAATTTAACTTGCTTGAACTTCTCTACAGCCTTCAGAGGTACTAGCTCATGATAAGCCAGTCACGAATTCATGGCCGTGACCACTAGGCCACTACGGATTTAAAATCGATTAAAAATTGAATGTTTTACGCGAATAAGATCTTAAACTATATGTCAGAAATCATAGTATCACTTTTAAAACTATAAAAAAAATGTAAATTTGATTCTGGTTGATTTTTTAAGAAAAAAGATATTTTTAATACATACATTCTGTAGACATCACATCTACATAAAACATTTCTTGGTAATGTACTAGAATTTTAAAAACACACACTCTTTTTTTTAAAAAAGAAAAGATAAACTAAAAATGTTTTAAACTTTATTTTGATAAAGTAAAAAATCTTTCTTTTTTTCGTATTAAAATAATTTAAATCTATCGTGTTAATGAAAACCATAAAATATTGCTGTAGTATTAAATACACCTTTTTCTGTTTAATACAATCGTAAAATTTGGAACCTAACCCGAATTTTCAAAATGTAAGAAATAAACGAAATGTAAGAAAGAGACGAAGTCGCCGGTAATTTGACTCGTCCTGTCTCGGGTCAACTGACCCATACAGTTTAACTGAGATGTGCCGATACTCATGCCTGTTTCTATAAACTTATAATAATAATAAAAAGAAGAAACTGGAAAAAATTCTTATTTCTTCGGCACGAGGCAGATAAATAAACAAAAATGATAGCTGTCGGACGAGTTCTATTTCTTGCACGATTTAAAAATATAAGGAAACTCGATATCAGTTGACATAATTCGATGGGAAATTTGTTTTTGTGCATTTCAAAGCAAATGTGTTTGAGAGTATCAAGACCCGACTGCAACTTTCGAGATATTAAAACTTGATCCAGATGGACCTACTTGTATAAGTAATATTTCTCACTAAATCTTTTAAAAGTATACGATTTCAAAACAGATTTTTGAATCTTCTTTATGTTTTTCTAGAGTTCATTTATTCCAGAGTCAAAAATGAATTCCTTTCTTTGAAGCACTTCAATTTATGTATTAGCTTTTATCAGACTATTTTTCTTTTTAAAAAAAATTTTGATCCCCCCCCCCTTTTTTTTGTTGCTGGATTTCTAATAGCAATGGAATTTAGATAGACGGATTTTTAATAATAATTTAATATTAAAAAAATGTTTAAAAATTTTTTAAAAAAATTCGAGTTGACTGAATTTGGGGAAAATTTATAATTGAAGGAAAAACTGTTGAATAAAGGGAAATAATTCTCAGCAAAAATTCTTAGCATTTATGTTAAGGTATCAGACTACTTGCGAAAACTTTCTTTTTTTTAAAAAAAAAATGAAGATATGGTGATTTTTTGTTGTTGTTATTTTTAGATTTGCTTAGTACATTTTAAGAAAATATGCTAAAACTAAGAAGAGAAAAAGAAATTATTATAGCTAAAATGGAACAAAATGGGTAAAAATTTACAAAAAAATAACATTAATGTAGCCATTTTGTACCAAAAGTTTAAGAACAAATTTTCAGTTTTTCAGTTCTGATGTGTTGCTATATTATTCATTTTTGAAATGACCTTCAGGATAAGAAATATTTTAATTTTTACAAAAACTAGAGCATTTTATCTTAGTTATTATATAAAATTGCTTAAAAAAACAGTGATTATAATAACATAAGGGACTGTAAATTTTGTAATAAAACAGTGATTGATAAATCTGAAATGTGTAAAACACTTCTACTATTATACAGACATACACAAAAAATTTCAGTTAATTATTTTCAAAACTTTTTAACAATCGTTGGCCCTGTTTGAGCATTAAAAGAAAACCACATTTCAAATAAAACGATTTTTAAAGTATGACATCTTGCTTAAAGTAGTGACATCTGTTTTTACTAAAACACTTGCAGTTTTTGTTCTGATGAACGGAAAATAATATTGATATTTTTATAAAGCTAATAAGATTGCTTATGAAATAAAATCAAAAAAATAATTCTCAATTTTGAGGTAGTCGGATGCCTTAAAGGTAAAATTGATTTTTAAATGATTTTGTTTAGACTGTATTGAAAAAATGGGTACAAAATAATTTATTTGGTAATACTTTCAGAACCAAATAATTTATCTATTAGTAGAATTTAAGCTTTAAAAAAGTGCTAAAAATATTCAAAGTTTAATATTAATTTTGTTGAAAAATAGAAATCATGTTTAAAAAAATTACATAAAAATATAGAATATTATATTTTAATAGCAAATATTTTAAAATATAATATGTATGATATTTAAAGCATTAATTTGGTATACAATCGGAAATGATATTCGAAATGCTGACATGTTATGTTTTTTTAAACTCATTGCACTTTTTTTCTATACGAAGTAAATATTTATGTGTTAGTATCTTAAATATAATTATTCTACTTTAGAAACTGATAGTGTTATTTGAATTAATAATACAATTGATACTCCTGGGTATTTTTTTTCCTTATTTATTTTCTTCTGGAACGCGATTTTTCTTCGTTTTATGTAATGAGTAATTTGATAACTGAATGAAAATTTAGCGTAGATTTCAGTAAAAGTGAAACACATCTATATGAAACAGATGCGCATTTAATTTTTCATAGTAAACAAGCTTTTCAATATTTATATAAGTGTATCCGTGTATATTAAAATCGTATATATTTCCATATATTTATTCTGTAGAGTATAAATAATTTGCGTCAACTCTTGGATGATTTTAAAATTTTCTTAGCTTATAAAAAGCTGGATGAAACACATGAAACTTTATACACTTATGTGCATTAAATACATTTTCAGGCATATATTTTTTTATTTTTCAGACAATTAAAATTTTTAAAATTATTTATTCTTTTAATATTAAGAATTTAATCAGTAATTAGACTTCATGTAACATATTTATTCTTATATATTGCTGAATAACTTACGAATTTAAACAGTACTGAATGTCTTGTTGGAGTATGTCTCTCTGTGGCTGCATGGCGTGTAATCAATTAATATACTATTTGTACCAGTACCGATTTAAGCTCATTTCGGGCCCTGGGTGCAGAAAATCTACAGGCTTCCTAGGCACTGATGGATCGAAATTTATAACCAGAAAATCTGATTAAGTCCAGCTTATCCGGGCCCCTGGGCGCCCACCCCAAGCGCCTAATGGATAAACCGGCACTGATTTGTACTGAGTGGTTATGCGATCTCAAGCGACTTCCTATCGCGTCTCAGATATGTCTATTACAGACAAGTCTGGAGAGTGCTGGCTCATTTAAATACTGAATTCTAATGAATTTTGCAAGGCTTGTTTTATCATGACTTTAGAAAACAGCGGGCATTGTCCTTTTGGAAGATACCTTTTTGGATAGTTAGCTTAAAGAGTACGACCGCTAAAGTTGTACCGCTATATCCACATACTGGCGGAGCTGCATACGGCAACCGGGTGACAAGTATCACGGTTTACTGTGGCCAGACGTCTGCATAAAGGTGGCCGGTGCACCCGTAATGCTGAAAATTCCATGCCATTAACAGTAGCCCCTCGGCGGCACCACTTACAGTGGTGTTATGAACACAAAAATCGGACATATCTATGGAGTCACGTGTTTTTTTTACTGATGTCGTTTCGATTTGAGCAAAGGTTTTCAGCGCCAGTTGATACGGAGGGAGGTAGGAACACGGTTTCAATCCCACTAATATCGAAGAAAGAGCTCGTTGGAATGGTCCTGTAATGCTTGTGCAGGGAGGCATTACGTTGAATGGACGAATAGAGCTCCATTCATTATTCGGCTAACTTACCGGAGATTGTTATTGCGTTGAAATAATCCTTCCAGACGTATGTCTATTCCCAGGTGTCATTGGAAATTTTTTTATTTTTGTGGATGACCATATGTCCACACCGAACCTCTTCAGCAAAGGAGCTTCTAAAAAATGAAGACATTGCTGAATGGATTGGTCAGCGATCTTCGCTGTTTTAAATCCCACTAGTGTGGGATGCTTATATCCTCCGGAGAAGAGAAAACTACTGAAACAGAAGCTTCAGATGAACAGATGAGTGGCAAATCTTACCTCAAGTACTGCTGGATAGTTTGGTACTGAGTTTGAACTAATTATGCCACGCAACCACTGCAGTTAGAAGAGATCGTATCCATTACTGAGGGCAACAAAGCTTTTTTCTGCTTTTGTTCCATAATGCATGCGTACAATTCATTTTTTGGAAACTATGCTTTCATCTTCTGTAAGAACTACATTGTGCTTTTGGGTATGCTTGAAGAAAATTTAAACGTGATAGCTCTATATCTAGGTTTATAACTTGATTTCATAGAATTCCATGCTTCTTAGAAGACGAAGAAAATAGAATTGAAGTGAACTGTAACATAAACTTTGTAGAAGGTAAAACGAAAATTTCACAAATTAAAAGTGCGTTTTGGATAAACATAATGTATTACCACCTTTATGAATTCAGATAAAATTTGAAAAGTTTTATTTAAATTCAAAAAATAATGAGGAATAATGGTGAATTTTTTAAAAAAAATTCTCCTGAAATAAATTAAACCGAAAATAAAAAAAAAAATATTTTAAACCATTAATTGAAAAGGATTTCTGTTTTGCGATGCATTGAAATAGTTTTAATATACTGAACGAAAAAAAAATATTTTAGAAGAGCTTTCAATCCTTCAGCACACGTGCCAGAATAAATTCCACCTCAGGTGTTTTATTTGTTTTGAAAAGGGGCGATATTCGCTAATGACCTTTTTGATACTTAACGGTATCTATCAAGGTCAAGGCCGTGAAGGAATGGCGCAAAAGAATTTCACTTGCATTCTGAGAATCGGATGTTACTATTGAAAGAATGCGACTGGAGACAGAAAAATCCTAATAGGGTAGTGAATTATGAAAAAAAAGTAAGGGGAAAGGGATTTGTTCAGGAAGAAACCGAGATTAACATGGAATCGGACAGCAGTAATGTTACGTAAAAATGACAGAAAAAGTAACAAAATTTAACATTTTTTGCAGTAATGTTTCAATTAGATTTTAAAAAAAGTTTAAACTTTCTAATTACATGACTAAAGAATTATTAAATTATATTAGTATTTTGTTTTGTATTGTATTTCTATTAAGTATGAAAAAGTTGTTTAGCTTCTAAAAAAGTTCCATTTAAATTTATTTTTTGGTAGAATAGTTTTCAATGCATACAAAATTGAGAGAGAAAAAGGATTCATAGAAATTTATTATTAAAAACAACACTTTAATTGTTCCAATTAATAATGTTCACTGCATCTGCAGAGAAAGAGTTTTTTAAATAATAAACAAACTAAAAAGCACTTTATCAAAAGTTACAGCTGATAGTCGGTGACTACCTAAAAGCTCTTCTAAATAAATATACATTTGGAAATTAATAACAAAAACATGTATTTTTTATTTTAGAATATTGTAGTTAGCTCATGTGTATAACTTAAATCTGCTGAATTTATACTTTCACAGAAAGAAAGTATTACTTTGAGTAAACACCTCTATATACTATGCATAAATGCTCCATACTTGCCAACAATTAAATAATTTACTCTAGTTAGTGCAAAAGAGTTTGAAATATTTATGTATTTTGTTATGAAATACCAAAGAAAAATTTCTGAACTGTAGGTATTGTAAGATTCTAATGGAAATGTATTTCTATACGAAATTTACAAAAAGCACCAAAATGGAAATTTAAACAGTATGTACCCATATTTACGTGTACTATCTAATTAAAACAGATATTTCACAAAACAATACATACACAAGTCTTATATTATTTACTAAAATCCTAAACTGTATAATTTTATTTTAAATGTAAATAAAATGTTAGAAGAAATCATATGACCATTGTATGATTGGAAAATCTGACAGCCTGGTTTGAATAGTTAAAATTACTTTATTCATTTCTATTCTTAAATCTTGTCCTAAAAAAATAAGATATTAAATAATTTGTAAAAAATGTTTTCTAATTTATTTTCAAAGCAACTTTAATGTATTAGTGTTTCTGATAAAGGTAAGTGCTAATCCATATTCGTGTTATTTTTTAAGGCTATGGTAATCGGAATAAGTTTTCAAAAACGAAAGGAAAGTCTTACATTGGGACATTTATTTAATATATACTTATTAGATGCAATTAATTACATAATTTTTTTTCAGATTAATGAAAAATTTAAAAAAATGTGAAAAAGAAATTTTTGACTATATATATATATATATATATATGAATGTGGATATACGAGTGAGAGAGTAAGAGTTTATTAGTATCACACTATAAAGCAATTTAAGGACTATTGACGACGTACCTCGTAATTTTGAACCTCGGTTAAGTGACGAGGAGGAAAACTAAGCTGGTACCTCACCTTCCAAGTTACAACACCACCGCAATGAGAGGACTTTAGGCCTTGACAGATTTAATGGGCACCAGTTTTATGCAAAAAAATATATATTTATTTATATGCATGTATTTATGCACATACATTAATTAACAGTACCTCTTCTGTAATATCAATGCAAGTACATGAATACTAATTAATAGAAAAATTTAGTAGTGTGTGGCAAAAATTCAGAAATAAATATTCTCTAAAAGAGGGAAATAACAAATGCATGTGGCCTCACAAAGAACACCATATTGTTTGAAATAAACAAAAAAAAATTTCCTTCTTATGATAATAAAAACAAACAAAATATTACACAAAAAAAGGTGAATCAATGAGCTTTGGAAGAAAAAAAACAATTCATATGCGCGTATAATCTACATTTGTATATCATTCAAAATTTTAAACAGTGTAAGACACTGCTCAAAAAAATTAGGAGAGCGCATGGATTTAACGAAATTACACAAATATTTCTTCTGATAACTAACGTAAAACAGAACATTCATAATTTAAAATGTTGCAGAAAACAGAAGAAAAGAGCTTCATCTGCAAATCAACGTACCAGAGAAGACCAGAAAACCAGAGAAGGGAAATAATTGCAGAAATTGTAATTTCGTAAAAGCTGTTTTTTGTTGTCTTAGAGGGGTGAAATTCAACCTTTCGGCTGTTCTTTTGAGAAAAAAAAAGACTTGAAAATGTTACGATAACATTATCCATTGGAATTCATGACTTGGTTTATTATCAGGAAACTGGAGACTGGGTAAACACAAAGAACTGTAGCGGATGCTGTTGGAGTGGCTATAAATGTCATTGTAAGACAGCGTAATCGATTCTAAGAAACAGGGCATGTTCAATGTCAACTCGAACAAGTTCGTCCGCGGTTACCTCAGCAAATAATGACCGATATGTATATTCTGTAAACCGCTCGTCAAAACAGAACAAGAGATTCAAAGAGAGTTTCTTTTAGCAACAAGAGGTAGGGTCACAAGGCAAACAATCCAAAATGGGCTTTTACGGATGGTTTATATGCATGTAGGTCAATGGTGTGTATTCTTTGACAGCAAGACATCATGCATCCCGAAGAAAATGGGCTAATGAACATCAAGATTGGAGTTAACTACTGTTTACGGATGAGACGGGATTCAGTTTAGAGTGTGACGTCAAACGTGTTTTGGTTCGGCGAGAAAAGGGCAATTGAAACAACCAAATATTCTTTCAAGAAAGATCACATTACAGAATAGGTGGTTTGATGGTATCAGCATAGGCGGACGTACTGACCTGCACATCATACAGAATGGCAATTTGATGTTTCAAAGGTATGCAAACGAGGTCTTGAGAACCCGTGTTGCACCTTACAATGCAGTCATTGGTAACTCTTTTCTTTTAATGTGAGAAAATGCCAGAAATAATGCAGTTCGTTTTGTGTAAAACATTCTTGAAGCTGAAAAAATACAACGTATGGAGTGGCCACCACGTTTTCCTCACCTAAATATTATCCAGCAGACTTGGGACTCATTCGGATGAAATATTCAGCGAGATCTCTTCTTTCTCTTACTGCCTGGGACATGGTGGTTGTACTCCTTGAAGAGTGAACAGTCTGATCTATTATCTTATCGCATCTATGCTAAACAGGTGTGGGGCCCTTTTAGCAGTTAGGGGGTGAGACCACACATCATTTTAAACATCTTTTAACCAGAGGCGGATTAAGGTAGTTGGAGGCTCCTGGCGGTAAAAGGTTTGGGGCCCATGGGCTCAAGAGTCGCAAAGCTAAAATAGTGAAAAGAGTCTCGTTTATACTTTAAATTCTGAAAATAAATTGTATTGCTAATAATAAAACTCGACGAGACTAAGGAAAAATCTTAACTGGATTTAAAAAAATTTAAAACCTTCAGAAAAGCTTACAATTTTGCTATACAACTTTACTTCTTGATTTCTCTTTGGCAAAGTCATCAATTATTTTTGACGTATCTATTTTGTCCAAAAAATCTTGTATTCTATATATAATATGGTCACGTTGCTCAATGTGTCTTCTTTCCCATAGAGTTTCTTAAATAGTTTTAACACACTCTTTTTAAAACTTATAAAGATCCCTCCACTGATGCTTTCTGTATAGGTATTGGTAAAAATATTTTTAAAAGTATTCCTACATTTGGATCTCTCTTGCAACTTGATAAATTTCTAGTGAAGGTTTGCATTGTGTATCTTTGTTTTCCTTTCATTTCTTCTTGCAATTTACATCGTCAAAATTGAGAGATCCTATATCGTCTTTGTAAGTTTCCTTTAATTTTTGTGTAGCTTTCTAATTTCATGTCTCTCGTCAAAAAATACAGTTAAGTGTTCCATAACAGTTTCATAAATCTAAGCTCTTCGTAATAGTTCTGGTCTTGCCCTATCACATAAAATATAAAATTAATTCATTATAAGAAATTTTCCTTTCTTTCAAAATATCATAAGCAGGGCCGCCGCGTGGGGGTGGCAAAATTGTTCACCGCACAAGGGCGCCTGGGGCAGGGGGCGCCAAAATTTATAGTACTTATAGTTTTTTAATTTAATGTTACTTACATAAAAGTTGTTGATAAAAAACTTGCAATTTTGCATGTTTTATATTTTCTTAGCAATAAAATAAGATTTTATTTTTTTGAATTTTATATTTTAATTTAATTTAATTTTGTTTTCGTTTGTGTAAAACAAAATTTGATTTCCGATACCTACAATAAAAACACGTTCCGTGTGGAGTTTGCGCTATTACACGGAACGTGTTCAAAAATCTAAGAATTTGTAACATGTAACACAATAGAAATTGGGAATGACTTGTGTCGCAAAAAATCAATCAAATATTGCCTTTTGCTATATCAAAACAAACGCTCTATTATTCTTACAATAAGGAATAAGGAAAATTTTACTTATCTCTTATCCTTATGCATAGAGCGTCGGTTCAGGTCGGTCCAGGGATTTAGAAACGGTGGTTGTAAACAAAGTCTTCAAATAAAAACCGATCCAAAGGAGTAGGTAGCCTGTACTTTTTAAATTATTATTTAATAGGACATAACACTGCCACTACACTACACTACACGAATAAAAAGAACATTAATTAATAACAGTTAGATTACATATACTAGAGACTAAAAACTACATAACATTTCCGTTACATCTCTTTTTCCTAATACAACTGACATAAAACAAAGTGGCATAGTTCTCACGCGCATGCGTGGATTCAGAGTTCAATGAACCGGAGGGTGAAAGAATGTTTCCAGATACAACATCCTCCCACCTTTGAGTTTCTCGAGTTCGAAAAACTCAAACTCGTTCTTTCCGAAGTAGTCCATGTCTGAATCGTAAGTTCTTGGGGGCATCCAGTTCAACAGACAACTCCAGGGGTATAAGCCGATCTTTATGGGGCCGAGAAATTCACCGTTCTTCATCTTCACCTTAGTAAGACGTACATCTCCATCTTTAGAAGGGAACAGTTGAATAACACGAGCTAAAGGCCAGTCTATTCTCTTGTTATCAGTGTTTGTTACATTGATTAATGGTTTTCTTCTTTCCGAATTGATTATTTCAAAATTAGGTAATTTTTCAGATTTTGGCCATTCATTCATAGGTTTCTGTAAATAAGCAGGTCCCTCCCACCATCGAGATATGCTTAAGGCTTCCACATTGCATCCTCGAGAAGGCAGGTCGCTAGGGATCAACGAATCGGGAACATAACCCCACCTTTCAGGATCACTAAGAGTTCTGATTTCTTTCTCAGGATCACCATCTTTCAACCAAATAAATCTCATGTAATCCCTATCATGATCATCTAGAGATATCGATAAGAATGTTTTGCGAATATCCGCAGTAGCACCAATTTTTCCCATTCTAAAACGAGTCAGAACTTCCTCCTTAGACTGCTTTTCACAAGGGTCATTTATACCAAAAGAATCCAAATTCCATAAATCAGTTATTTTTGCTTCATTTACAAAAAGAGAAAGAGTTAAATATGAACTATCCAGATTAATTTCATTTGAAACTTTACCCATGACAGTCCATCCCAAAATATATTGCATGGCAACTAATCCATATGAAAGATGTTCAATTTTGCCTGTAAGTATTTTCCCGGCAACATCGGCTCCCAGTAATAGATGTATATCATTAACACTTTCTTCATACAAACATTTTTCAGATTTAAAACTTACATCACTCAAAAATATTTTCTTCTCTCTTAGTTCTTTTAAACAATAAGCATTTTTTATTTTAAGTACAGTCGCACAAATTTTCTTTTGATCCATTACCTCAATTTCTATTTTATTTTTTGTATCTAAACTACTCAATTGTATATTGTAACGATTATGACATTCAGTTTTTTCCAAGCCTCCAAAAAGCCCATGAGTTACTGTCTCTTTACCTATGCTTTTTAATCCCATTTTTTCCGCAACAAATTTAGAAATATAACTCTTAGTCGAACCACTGTCTATAATTACACGTACAAAATGATTTAATCCTTTATTGGAAATGCGAACTACGAGAGTTTGCAAATAAATTTCATTGAATGTGGACTGATTAGTAAGAACAGTATTTTCTGATGGCCTTGATTCATCAGCCTTCGGATTAATATTTTTATCGTTTTCTTTTTGCTTATATTTAACAAAACACATCAAAGAGGAATGCTTTCCTGAACAATGACAACATGTTATATTAGCTTTACAAAACCGAGAAATATGTTTTTTAGCTCCCAAGCATTTAAAGCAACCTCCTTTCTTTAATAAAATATTTTTTCTTTCATCTAAAGATAAATTATATGCATAATCACAATCAAGACTTTCATGAATGGATGAATCACAAAAAATACAGTTCGACCCTTTTATATTTTGTTTCTCAATATCCGTAGAAATTAGCTGACACGCGGAAAATTGTTTGGTTTTGTCTGATTTATAAATTTCAAAATCTCGCTGTGTTTCGAACGATGAATTATTAGAGGGGTATGAAGTAGTGAAGCGCCGGCTACTGGAGTCACAACTTATCAGGGCTGCGCGTTCACGTGATCTCAATGAAAGCGAAAGAAAGTTCAATAAATCATTAACATTGGTATACGATTTTTCATTTTGTAACTGATTAAATTCTATGAGAATATCCTGTGGCAAAGCCCTCAAAATAGTAGTACATAATACACTTGATATGTTTTCAATGCATAATCCTAGACATTCTAGACTTCTTAATTCCATAGAAACTTTGTCATAAAATTTTCTAAATGCATTAATATCATTCGAATGTTTTAAGGGTTTAATATTTAAGATATTACTCATATGAGTCTGAATCAATAAATCTTCTCTAGCAAAGCGTTCTTTTAATAAATTAATAGCAGCATCATATGTTGAATCAGAAATTGAAAATCCGTCTACCGTACTTAATGCTGTTCCACCTAAGTAGGATTTCAGATAGTTAAATTTATCTACTTTATTCAAATGAACATTTTTATGAATTGCCGATTCGAAACTATTCCAAAAATTAAGCCATTGATTTACATCACCATAAAACTTAGGAATACATAATTTAGGCAATTTTATTCGTACACTATTTTCTTCAATATTTACATTAGGTTGGTAGACTTGATTGATTTTCTCAACATCATGACTGACATTCGCAGGGAAATTTGATACATTTTTATTTAATTCACGAATACGTTTATTAACTCGAAATTTCGTAAGAGTAACTTTATCATTATATTCTTCAGTTTTCGTATATTCCTCTTCGAATTCTATTTCACCAAACAATGGTTCTAGTTCGTTATCTATACATTTAAGAGATTCAAATTTAGTTACTAGTATTTCTAATATTTCTTCTAACTTGTCAACATCTATATGTTCTGTTTCCAAAAGTTCGTGTTCTAATTTAGTTACAGTATTAGTTACAGCAGTTCTTAGAATACTGCGTTTCCTTTTCAAACAGGATACTCTATCTTTATCTTCCGACATGTTTACAATTCTAATTTCTTATTTCAGTCATATACTTTCAAGTGAAATAATTTTCTAATACACCGCTTGAATCCCGGCAGGGATGCCAGATGTCGCAAAAAATCAATCAAATATTGCCTTTTGCTATATCAAAACAAACGCTCTATTATTCTTACAATAAGGAATAAGGAAAATTTTACTTATCTCTTATCCTTATGCATAGAGCTTCGGTTCAGGGATTTAGAAACGGTGGTTGTAAACAAAGTCTTCAAATAAAAACCGATCCAAAGGAGTAGGTAGCCTGTACTTTTTAAATTATTATTTAATAGGACATAACACTGCAACTACACTACACTACACGAATAAAAAGAACATTAATTAATAACAGTTAGATTACATATACTAGAGACTAAAAACTACATAACATTTCCGTTACATCTCTTTTTCCTAACACAACTGACATAAAACAAAGTGGCATAGTTCTCACGCGCATGCGTGGATTCAGAGTTCAATGAACCGGAGGGTGAGAGAATGTTTCCAGATACAACAACTTGTATCGACATAAATTTTTATTCATTATATGCTGAGAAGATGTTGTGGCTTAACGTCGTTGTTTTGTTTGCAATGATAATATATATAAATTTTTAAATTTATGTAAATCGCTTGTGCTTTTTCTTCTTTAAGTCATATTTTGCTTCATGCATACTGTTACTAAATTGTTCTCAAAACTCCAAATAAAATCTTTATCGCAGCGTTTCTCAAACTGTTGGGCGCCCCCTCCTCCGCGTGATAACCCTACTTGGGGACGCGAACGTATCGCGAAAAATCGAAAACAAAAGATTTAAAATAATTATCAATTTGATTACATACTTTACAATTTAAAATAATTACAAAGTAAAATACATTCTTATATAATAAAAAATAAAATACACATTCAAACTGATATAATACGCACTACTTATAAATGTATCAGTTATGCATAAAGTATTTGATAGTTAATTTATCAATATTCAATTAAAAACAAGTGCAGTAATTACTAGTGACTCTCTTGGGCTTGTCATATACAAAATTTATTTTCATCTCTTAATATTTATCTAATTAGTGCGTTTATAATTAAAGTCGTATTGCATCGTAGTTTTATCATCAAAGTACATTATAATTGCATTCAGTACATTGTTATTGTAAGAAGTGGGGCGCGATGAAAATTATGACTGAAAATTAGGTCGCAAATATTGAAAGTTTGAAAAGCATCGCTTTATCGCTATCTACAACACTCTTTTTGGTATCATGAATTCCTTTAGATTCTAAGCAGGATATCTATACACAAGGGCAGCCAAATTTGCGATTTCTTCTAAATTTAAGATATAAATATAAAAAGTTGCAATATAACTGTAATCGTCGCAATTCAGTTGAAAGTAATTTGGATTTTGTGGGGATTTCACCTAAATTCTTTTCATTGTTTTTTCAGTGTTGCAAACTTTACTTATTGAAAAGTTCTTGTTATTTTCAATATTTTCATTTTTTTTTATAGACTGTTATTTGAAAATAAACTTTAAGTTCCATGAAAAATCTTTCCATACTTATTATTACATCTTAAAAAACATACACAAGAAGCAATTCCTTCCTAGTTACATTCTATTTTTAATAACAATAAAAAACATACACAAGAAGCAATTCCTTCCTAGTTACATTCTATTTTTAATAACAATATGATTCATAATAAGCTAGTTTCCTGTTTCAATATTTCGCAATCTTCTCGTATGATGTAATTTTGTACCCCTCCTCTGCTCTTTTGCAGATATGGTTTTTTTTTTTGTGTGTGTGTGAATAATTATAATAACATTGTATTAAATTTCCTTGTTCATGCATATTTTTGTATCATTTCCTGTCTATCTCGGTGGACAATTTTGTAGCTCTAAGCCCTCTGTTGCATATTAGTTCAATCCTCCCGAATAAATTAATAGGTAGGGATTCTTCAACGACGTTTTATAGCGTAGCATATCGTTTCTGCTTCCTTTTAACGACAGTAAATACTCGAGAACATACAAATCCTATAGATAAATTATGAAACTAAAATTTAGATTTAAAAAAAAAAGAAAGAAACCAAGTGGGCTGCGTTTAAGCGCAAACAACGTCAAGAAAGAGAAGGCAGCTAGTAAAAACTGTAGCTTTGTATATATTTAAAATACTGCCATATTTTTATATATACTTGATAGAATTCAACCAAGATAGAGCCCTCATTTTTTTTTTTTTTTTTTTTTTTTGCACCAGGGCCTTTAAGTACCTATCTACGCCACTGCCTTCAGGAAATCACTTTTTTTTTCAAAGAGAGAGAGTTGACGCAATTTTAAATCAGTAATTTCTTCAATTTTACTTCATTCCTTAAAACTGCAAACGGTAATTATGAATTTACTTTTGATTTGTTTTGTATTTTCCCTTGAGACTTAAAAAATGTACAAACATTTTTATCATTTTAAAATAAAATCAAAACATACCTTTATTATTTGCTTTCCTTTACAAAGGAGGCAGCTAAAATAATGTCCAGCCCAATGAAATCTAATTAAAAATATTTTTTATTTTGTAAATTTTCCTTGTTACATCAGCTAATTTTAAGATTTTCGTCTATATTTATATATATATTTCAATGGACTTTTACAGTACTTTTATGTTGATTAATATGCATCAATACTTGTTTTCTTTGCTTGAATACATCTTCCAAAAACACACTTTTCTATGGGAGAACAGTTTTATAAAGTTTAATTATTAGTGTAAACATGAAATTCCAAAAAATAGTACTTAAGGTAGAACTGGTATTGAAGTTTTTTTCACGAAACTTCAAAGTTTAATTCCTAGCATTGATATTTTAACACTGATCGCACTTGCATTGAGCTATAGAAAATATAAATAAATAAATAATATCTACAATATTTTTTTCATTTTTGAAGGAATGCAAAATGTTAATGCCTGTGTGTAAAACTTTATTTAAATAATATAAAAAATATGAATTGGAGCATGACAGTCTTAACGCGACTGTTGCTGGGATGGTGGACCTTTTCCCCCGAAGCTCATATCAAGTAGGTGTCTGATACTTTCGATACCTTGTTTCACTAACAACTGGTTCTTTCTTGAAAGTATGCCGATCCCCGGTCTAGAATTAACTTTACTTTATAAATTCTCTGAATTCTTCTTTATTAAAAATAATAAAAATAAATGCAGTAAAATATTCTTGATTCAAATGATAGTACAGAAAAACTAGCTTTCAGAAACAAAAATATTTGCTTTTATAATAAATAAGGAAACAAAAGTTGATTGTAAATTAATGTTTACAACAAGTGTAAATGATAGAAAGGCTGGTTAATATGAAATTTTTTGCCTTAATTCTGTAGAATTATTCTTTGTTGAAAATTTCATTTATCTTTTTGTACAACGTTTGTGATGTGATTTATATTTGCACAATTCATCATATTCTGAATATAACACTGTGTATGTCTTGTATCATACAAAGATTTAAAAATTCAAATTTATCGTAACCAGATTATTCACTGAACATTTGGTTACTGAAATAAACACATTTGTGTTAAAATTATTCTTACTTTTTGAGACATATATTACTCTAGAATACAAAAAGAAGAAAAAAGTTTTTTTTTTTCATTTTTGAGAATTTTTTATTTTATATACACGATATTTTACTTTTTCATAGCTGTAGAGTATCACCGAAAAAAAATCAACTGATATACAACAGTTCTTCGAATATTGTACAATCTTAATATCGTAAATATAAGTCAATATAAAACCAAAAGGGAAAAAACTGTAAAAAATTGTTAATGTACTTTATGTACGTTATCGAACAGTACGTAATGTAGATTAACTTTTACGAAAAAAAATTCATGTCAAGCATTATATCTGCACAATATTATTTTTTTAAAAAAAGAGTTGAATAACAGTTTATAAAAAATGATACTATCTTTTGTAAGGTATGTATACGATGTAACTTTTCAAACATACAAAGATCAAAAAATATTCTTACATAAGTATTATTGCATAAATTTTCATTAAATTTGTAAATTTTTTATGCATAAACCTACAAACACTGCCAAACAATTCAACCAAATGACAAAGAAATTGTAAAATTAAAATTTTAGATATTCCTCTAACAATCAAACTGAAGGGAATTTTAATGAACTGCAATCAGAAGAAAAAAAATTTTAAATATTCACAGTATGTTTTGTAATTATTAAAAATTTCTATGAAAACATTGATTTACAGGCAGAAAATTTGCAAGTTTATAAAAGAGAGTGGCTGAGTACCTGTAACAATATATATTTTCTGTAGATTAAAATTAGTATGAGTATTTGTTTTTTTTTTTGTCATTTATAAACCCGTGCACCACGCACACGGGGGCATACAACACAGACAGAAGAGAATGGATTACAATACAAACATCCATGCCTTCTCAGGGATTCGAACCCAGTCCCTACGGCACCGCAGTCAGATTCACTGACCACTATACCGGATGGGCGGAAGTATTTGTAATGAGTTTTAAAAAACAGTACGCGTCAGCACCATAGCTTAGAACAGAGGATCTCAAACTTGTCATGTTTTTCGATCTGGGCCCTTGCATACTCATTTTGCAAATTCATGAACTACATCATTTTGCAAATTCATGAACTTCAAATGTGTTTTGGACAGTTGGTACACTGTGGTAGCTCGCTGCTATTTTAAGAACACATTTACTTTTCTATCTGTAGTGAAGTGTTGTGTGAAAAACTAAAAAATACATGTTAATTTTAAACATTTATTAGATAAAAGTTAAAATTTAGTACCTGTTACACAGAAAAAGAGGGTAAAAACAATGCTTTTATGTCGCTTTAGTTACAATTTTTTAATACTTAGCATAAATTTAGTTTGGTTTTATCTTAAACCACCTCGGTTATAAACGTCCAGTCTATTTTTTTTTTTTCATAAAAAGAAACAAATTAAGAAAAACTTTTATCTTTCAAATCAACAAAATAATGCAAAAAATAACTTTTTATTTGTCTCTATAAAACCCAGATAAATCTTTCCCCTAATTGGGCAGAATTTGATTTAACTATTTCTGATATATAATTTCAATTTCCAAATAACCAAAAAAAAATACTAATATTTATAGCTTTTTCATTAAATGTTTATAATTATTATGAACCTGAGATGTGCGTGTGTGTTTTCCATATTTCAATTGCTTATAACAAATGCTTTTTAGTAATTTGTATTAATAGTGGTTTAATTTACTTGAATATTTTGAATCACCAGAAAGAAGAAAAAATTTCACACTAAATTCTGAAAAATAAATTTTCGGAAAAAAATATTTTTTCTAAATTTTTAGTTAAATTAGCCTCTGTTCCTGAATCTTTATTTAGTAGCAAATGACATAAATGGGCTTTCGACTTTCAAATAATATATTGAGAGAAAATCATATGATGCATTTTGTAAATGAAATGAAAATTAATTTTTTTTTTACTTAGTGCAATAAATATTTTTTTTAGAAACATGTTCTCAAAAAAATTAACGGATACTAAAAATGTTAATTAAAAGGACATTGATGGATTAAATTAAAAAAATTGGAGTGACAATGAAGTTTTAAAACATTGCAAAGAATTAGAACAAAAATTTTCGGATACTAAAAATGTTAATGAGAAGGACATTGATGGATTAAATTTTTTCGAAGAAATAAAATCTTTGTGATGTTTTAAATTATATTTATGAAAAAAATCTTATCGATACATTTTCAAATATTGCAATAGCTTTACGGATTTCTTTAACCCTGCCAGTTTCGGTGGCTACTGGAGAACGAAGTTTTTCAAAACTTAAAATTATAAAAAAACTACATGCGATCTACTGTGGCGCAGGAGAGATTATCGGACTTGTCAATTATATCCATAGAGAGCGAAATTTTGGATAAATTAAACATAAAGGAATTGATACGAGCATTTGTAGCTGCTAAAGCTAGGAGAATCAATATTTGAATATATTTTCTAATTTTTATATTTTACTTTAAAAATTTATATCATTTTTGCTTTGTTTTGTTTTTAAAATTTATGAAATAATAATAAAAAAAGCAATAAGGTAAACGTGTTTTAATATTATAATTTTAAAGCTTTTCAGTTCGAATGTCAAATTTCGAATAATATAAATAAGTATTTCACATTTTATTGGTAGCACTTTATAAGAGTGTAACATAACCCCATAAAGGGGCGCCGAATTTCAACTTGAACAAGGGCGCCTAATACCCACGCGGCGGCCCTGATCATAAGCAACTTCTTTATTTTCCTCCGAAATAATTTTATTTTCTCTTACTGCCTGCCAGCTTTTCCAGCTCCCTCTTCAAACGAGAGCCCTGATAAATCAATTGTTCTATTTTTCAAAATTCATTTCTGAAATTTTGAATACAATTTTCTGGAAATTTTAATCATCTAGATCCTTTTTTAATTGTTCACACTCAACTTATTACAATGATTTGCTAGCAGCATTTATTCCCTGGAGTATGGTATTACCAATCATGGTCATTAGGGAAGTTTCATATTTTTCAATCTGGTTTCAAAAGAGAAGAAGCCTCCTGAATTGTGAGGTTTTTTTCCTCATTCGTATCACCGATTTCAGCCAAGATCGCTTTTATTAATTTATATCTTGCTATTAAGGCCTAAATTCAGCTAACTTGAAATAGTTTGATTTAAACTGGAACTATCTTTTATCACGTAATTCATTTTATTTCATTTAGTTTCATTAGTAAAATAATTGATGGAAATAAAAATCCCATCACAAAGGATTTGTGCTATATCGCCGAAATTTGGTAGACGTGTTTATGCATCTGAAAGATGACTTTGATTCAAATTCAAGGGCGTAGCTACAGCCGTATCAATGATACAGGGCCCTCAACATGTGTAACTACAGTCCTACTAACAGGGCTATCCAAAAATGGGGCCTCGAAAGAATTTTGATACAGGATCCACTCAGAACTAGTTACGCCAGTGTTTAAATTTTCAGCGCATAAGTCTGGCGCTAGTTGCACCAAGTGGAGGATGTGAATCAAGTGTTCTTCAAATACGCACTATAAAGTTCGTGAATGTTGTTTACGCTGAGATTTGACGTAGTGAGTTGATATTAGTCCAAAATGACTTTAAGACGATGAAGAAGCTATTATCAACAGGTCTCTGAGGTAGTGTAATAGAGCTAAAGGGGGAGGGTAGTTCTTTCCATGATATTACAGAAAGAAGGAATTTATTCACTATGCATGATTTTAGGCCGCAGTGGTCCCGGGAAGGCACTACCTGAAGAAAAACTATGGTTCAATCACGCACGGGTCACCATTGACCGAAGACTACAGTATTTACCACAAAGCTGGGGAACGTAGTGCATCTACAGCAGAAATTACAGTTTTTTCCGGTACCAGAGAGACACAGTGGACTGTAGCAAATCAGTCGTTTAAGAAATAGCTCCCATCCAGACTCCCTTAGCTTTCATACTATTAACTCTGAATCATTGACGTTTCTGACTTCATTGGTGTCATACTAGAGATCATTGTAGAGCGGAGTGGCAATGTGTTGAGTTCTCCGATCAAAGTTGTTCCTATCTTGGTGCCAATGAAGCAGTGGCGTAACGGAGAAGATTAGGAACCCCCTGTAAAGTCGAGATACAGGCATACTTGATTTCAATCAGGCTGTGGGGCTCTAGAATCCTGGCCCAGCCCTGCAATGACCGGGTTGAGGAGTGTTCGTTACGCCACTGTAGTAATGGCTGTATATTGATTAGAAGAAGGCCAGGTCAACGCCTGGAAACAGTCTTTCTGCCACCTAGATACACTGGATCTGCACCAACAGTTATGGTCTGGCCCTAGCAATTTCCTTTGATTATAGGAGCACACTCGAGTTTAATTCGCACATCCTGACAGCAAACTTGTACATCCGTCTGGCAATTCAAACTGTTGCACTGCGATTTATAAACATCATTCAAGGGGTGTTTTCTAATAGAATAATGTGCTCTCTCATACCCTATTGTAACCCAACATGCTTTATAGGGTTTCGATGTGTTACGTTGGCCTGCTAGATTATAAAATCTTTCTCCAATCGGGAACCAATGGGACATCATTGGATGACGATGACAGCTTCATCAACAACCAGAATTAAACAACCTTATATATACCGACCAAGAACAACAGGCATGCAATTCCATGTACATGTACGACACATGATATGCACGTTTGCATGCTTGCATTTAAAATTGTGGCGGTTACGCCGGTTTTTAATGTGTATCATCATTTCATATTTGAAATGGCTCTACTCGCACTTACATTAACCTGTGATCTTGAAACTTTAATCAATTAGATATGTTTGATATGCAAATGTATTGCTGAAGTTTCATTAGTCGACATTATTTTTTTCTTACTGTTGGGATTTTTCCACCTCAGCGTTAAATGTACCCGAGAGTAATTAAGCCTGGCTGTGGGCTAAAAAGGAACTTGTTTGACTTGTGACTTGAATAGTGTTCATTTGTTCGAAATAAAATTTTGGCAAAAAAGAAAAACGCTTGCGAAGAATTTGCACAGATTGCAACGATACAGATATACGGAAAAATGATTGCTAAGGTTGCTACACGACTCAAATAAGGGTTGCAATATCGGTTCAAGATGTTTTTGTTGCACGTGGAATTTATAAATTTAATCCATCAAGCTTGGGGCCCTGCTGGCTGTAGGGGCCCCTGGCGGCCGCCAGGTTCGCCACCCGCTTGATCCGCCTCTGCTTGTAACAATTCTAAACAATAAGTTTTTTTGTCATTTACATGTAACCGAATTGCTGTCTTGGAGCATCACATTTCATGTTCTTCGTACCATTCCAAAGAATTGAAGTTCCCATACAATTTTTTGGGGCTTCTTTTTCTCTGTATTGAGTTTTGTAATACCTGTACTCTCCCTTTTATGCCCATATATGAATATCGTACAACGGTTTCTTCACTTTTTTGAGCAATGTTTAATATTTTTTTAAATACATTTTTTCCAGTTAAATCCAGATATTAAAAAACATTTCATTTATATAGATTAATACCTATGACACAAAATTAGTTTTACATTGATTTACTTATTGTCTCATTTAATATCCTTTCAATTTTCTTTACTTGTGTGTGTGCGGTAAAAAGTAAACATATTTTCTTTTTGCCAATTTATTATGTAAACGAAGATTTTAAAATTGAGCTACTCATCTTTTAAATATGTACAGTACGAACTTTATTAACTTCCATCTTGTTACTTAACCCTTTTAATATTTTTTTCTGTTTACTTTTTGTATTGTAATAACCATTTCGATAATAATAAAAATGTGTAATTTTTCACCAACCCCGTTAAGTTTACTTTCAATATTCTTGGTATACAATTTTTCAATATCTTCTTTCCAAACTATAAAATTAGTATTTTCAAGTGATTAGTTCGATTTTTCTAAATTTTTACAATTTTGGATGCTTTTATTGGTGTGTGTATCTTGTGTTATCTTTGTGTGTTTTTATCCAAATATTTTCTTGATATGATGGATATCACATCATTTATTGGTGAGTACCAGGATTTTTTTTAAAAAAAGTATAACAATTGTGGACCAAAAGGTTGCTTCCTTCTTAGCTAAGATTGTACAGATTTCGGCCGTTATGAAATATGATAAATGTGGTGGAGACAGGAAAAATGTTTTTAAAAGAAAGTAAGAAATTATAAGGCCACATATTTTTAGTGTGGATCTTACGGTGCATATTCTTTTCTTTTCTTTTTTACTTTTAGCAAATTGCGAATTGCCATTATTCTACTTGTGATAAATGGTTTCATATTTTTTCACGTTCCCCAATCCCTCATAGCTTTTTTTTTTCTTTTCTTAACAGTTGTTTCTTCTTTCGGCCACAAATTTGTTTTTGTATCCCAGCATCCTCATGGTTCTTCAAAGTCCTTACTTTTTTGAATGGCTCCATGGGAATTTTAGCTATTCCCGTAGTTGAAATTGCCATTGAAAGGAACACGATTTAAATTTAGGTAAGAGTTTATAGAGATCCTGATTGTTCTCCAGAAAAGCACTGCAAACAAATCCTCTCAGGAGTGATTACAAAAATGGTCGGATCGTTGGAAGAAGTGTATGCATTGCCAAGGGAACTGCTTTGAAAGGAGATAATTATACAAAAAGTCTGCATCAATAACTATGTTTTTACAAAGGTCTTATACTTTTAAAACACACTAAGATAACTGTTATCTTCAAGAGGTTAAACCAAGTTTGTTCAGTTAAATATTTGAATTTTTATTCCAGTATAACATAAGATTAACATTATCACGATTTGTTCGGTCAAGTTTATAAACAATGAACTGAATGAAGATGATTGCAGCAAGGAGGTAAAAAAAAAATATCAAACTCTTTTAATAATCTTATTTTTTTATTTTGTACTAGCCGTTACCCGCCCGCTTCGCTGGGTATTTCATGATGTTTTATAAATTTTTACTGCTTATATATATGTATAAATTATTGATATCTAAGTCCTGCATTAAGAATTCGATTGTATTGAAAAATATACTTAGACCTGTAACTGTCGCCTGTTGATAAAAAAAAAAGGGCAGAACTCATCTAATTTGTATTTTCTAAAAATCTCTAAAATTGAAGTATAGAATGATGTTTGCTCTTTCGTAACCCAAAAACCAAGTGGATTCCCGCAAAACCAATTTTCGGTGGATCTCTACTCCGTAAATTGAACATGCAAGCCAAATTTCATGTCTAAATCTAACAGAAAAAAACAAAAGTTTTACTATCAATATCCCCGGAATCCCGTTGAGAGCCGTTTTCCAAAATAACCGCTCTTAGCGGATTTCAATTCAACAAAAGAAAAATGCAAACCAAATTTCATTATTATAGTACTTATAGCTCGAAAAAAGGAATTTTTTTGTGTCAATACGTCTCAGTAACCCCCTGCACCCCTCCGCAGAACATGATTTACTTAAAATACATTCTTAGTGGATCCCTATTCAACAAAAGAAAAATGCTTAACAAATTTCAAGTATATGGGTCAAACAATTAAAAACAGGAATTTTTTTCTGTAACTCCTCTTGACCCCTCGCAACCATCCTTGGGGTCAATTTTCGTTTTACTCTTTGTTAGAGGAACTCTATTCCATGAAAGAAACATGCCTACCAATTTTCAAGCAGGATGATCAAATAGTTTAAAAATGGAAATATTTATCGATTACGCCTCTTAATCTCCCGAAATTAAACTTAGTAGTTGATATTCGCAAAACCCATTTTGTAGCGGTTCTCTACGAAAGGAATCTGCTTATCAAATTTCAAGACTGTACGTCTAATAGTTTAAAAATGGGGATAATTAGCTATAACGCCACTTGAGCCCCTGCAACGCCACTTCGGGGTCTGTTTTCACAAAACCCATTTTGTAGGGGAATTGCACGCTATGAAAGGAATTTGCTTAGCAAAATTTGTGCGTCCAATAAATTAAAAATACAAAAAATATTATCAATAACGCCCCTTGAACCCCCGCAGCGCCACCTAGGGGTATATTTTCACAAAACACATTTTGTAGTGTATCTCTATCCTATGAGAGGAATCTGCTCACCAAATTTCAAGACTTTGCGTCTCATAGTTTAAAAATAGAAATAATTATTTATATCTGCCCTTAACCCCCCGCAACACCCCTTGGGGGTCAATTTTCCCCTAACCCGTTTTGTAAAGGATATGTACTCCACGAAAGAAACATTCCTACCAATTTTCAAGCAGGTATGTCAAGTAGTTTAAAAACGAAAATATTTATCTATTACGCCACTTAATCCCCCGCAACGCCACTTAGAGGTCTGTTTTCACAAAACCTTCTTATAGCTGATCTCTACTCTATGAAAGAAATTTATTTATCAAATATAAAGACTGTGCGTCTAATAGTTTAAAAATGGAAATAATTATCTATAACGCCCCTTAAGTCCCGCAGCGCCACTTGGGGGCAATTTTCACGAAACCTATTTTGTAGCGTATCTCTATCCTATGAGAGGAATCTGCTTGCTAAGTTTCAAGTCTGTACGTCTAATAGTTAAAAAATCGGAATTTATAACGCCCCTTAAATCCCCCACCCCCGCAACACCCCTTGGGGGTCAATTTTTTCAAAACCCATTTTGTAGCGGATATTTACTTTATGAAAGAAACTTACCTATACCAATTTTCAAGCAGGTAGGATTTTTAAAATAGCACCAGCCGTTTCCGAGATTAGCCGGAACAAACAAACAGACAGACAGACAAAAATTTTAAAAATTTATTTTTTGATATAAGTATTGTAAATACCTTTAAATGCATTTAGTAACAAACTGCTAATTTGAAATTACAAACAGACACATCAATTTTATTTATTTATATAGATATAAATATAGATAATATTATAAAAAATTTTAAAACACAAGGATTTACGGAAATAATTGGAACATTCATATGTGTATTTTCAACTCATTTTTAACTTGCTTTTGAATGAAATTGGTCCAGAAAAAGTCACCTTCCTTTTTTTCCACATCTGATTTATCCTAATATGTTTCAGGATCGATAATTGTGAAGATCGCTGATCAGTTGCAGTCTTAGAATTCGTTCATTTAGTGTATTGATTTGATATGGAGAAGACGTAATATTTTCACATAATGTTTTCAAAATTTCATAATCCAATCAATTCACTTTTAAAATATCATTTGGGTCATGACATTTTTATCAAGGTGAAATAGGTAGCTCCAGCTACTAGGTGTACTAAAAATTAAACTACTGTAATTTTATTTCTGAAGAACTTAAATATCATGAAGTGTGGAAAATTTAAATGAAAAAAATATTAAAAAAAATATTTGCTTAAAAAACTGATACAGCAAAATATTTAGGAGAACACACTTACTCAAAAACATCATTACTGATCGAAAATTTTGATCCTTCAGAGTAGATATCTATTTTGGATATGTACTTTGATTTCGTGGTATTGGATTCAGTTATTTTTAAAATGAGCTTTCCAGTGACTCTTTCCCATCTGTTTATAAAGGGTCACAAGTGAATACTTAGCAAAGAATTTCATGGTTAATTCAATGAGAAAAATTCATTTCATATACATTGAATCCCACAATGTCCCACCGTGGAAAGAGGCGGATTCACGTTAAATTTGTCGAGGTTCAAAGTTCTCCCGTTGGCGTGGTGTGGAAGTTTGGAGAGGGGGTGACAGCTGTTGTGTCATCCTCATCCGTTGACCGAGGTTGAAAATTGCAAGGTCCATCGCCAGTAGCCCTCGCGTTGCTTCATAGTGCGAAGTAAATTAAAATCAAATCATATACAGTCGAACCCCAATTAAACGAATTCATCGGGACTGAACATTTTGTTCGTTATATCGGGGTGCTAGCAAAATGTAAATTTTTTTCACTTGCCTTTTGGAAGTTCTACAATAAGCAACGACACGAAAATATCTACTGTTAGAAATTACACACTTTTTATTCAACAGCTAAAAATACTGAAATTGAATTATTGTGAACCAGTTAATTGGAAATTTAAAAATACTGACTCTTAGATGTTTGAAAATCTTTTTGATTCCTGACTCGAAAAAGTTAATTTTTCCCCCGACTTAATGCAGAGAAGAAAATGCTGCATCATTTACATCCTGCTGCATAAAGTATGTTTTCATAGTTTCCAAACAATGTAAAGAATTAGAAAAATGTATAGATTTGATGAGAATTTCATTATCAATTTCTGCATCAGAATCCTACAAATTAACAACTTCCTGGACTTATTGCACAGGTAGGCAGTCTGTCATCGAATGCAACAAAATCGTTGAAATCTTAAAATGTCCCCTGCGTTGTGGAGTAGGATAAGATAAGAAAGGAGTTTCCTGTCCTATTCAAAACTCTCACAATAGGTTATTCATGATTCATTTAAACCTGTTATGTCTAATGACGTTGAAATTGTCAACTTTCAAGAAAAACCTTTTTTTCTGTTCAGGATAAAAAGATGTTATTTGAAAAAAAAAATCTAATTTTTTTCTTATCTTAACTAATAAAAAAAATTTTTCAGCCGTTGAAAAAATTCGTTCATTCGAATTTATTATTCGTTAAGGTATCCGACTACTCTAAAATTTTAAGTTTTTCCAAAAATTGAGACAATTTTTTAATGATTTTACTTTATAGGCCATCTTATTAGCGTTATAAAAATACCAAGTTTATTATTTTCCGTTCACTGGAACAAAAACTACAAGTGTTTTAGTAAAAGTAGATGTCATTACTTTAAGCAAGATGTCATAATTTAAACAGTTTTACTCGAAATACTTTTTTCTGAAAATGCTCAAACGGGGTCAGCGATTGCTAAAACAGTTTTGAAAATAATTAAATGAAAACTTTTGTGCATGTTCTGTATAATAGTTGAAGTGTTTTAACCTTCAGATTTATCAATCACTGTTTTATTACAAAATTTACAGTCCCTTATGTTAATATAATAACTGTTTTTTAAGCAGTTTCATGTAATAACTAAGATAAAGTGTTCTAGTTTGTGTAAAAATTAAAATATCTCTTATCCTAAAGGTCATTTTAAAAATGAATAATATAGCAACACATCAGAACTGAAAAACTGAAAATTTGTTCATAAACTTTTGGTACAAAATGGCCACATTTATGTTATTTTTGTAAATTTTTACCCATTTTAGTTGTAATAATTTCTTTTTCAATACTTAATTTTAGCATGTTGTTCTTAAAATGTACTAAACAAATCTAAAAACCACACGCACAAAAAAACCCCCCATACCTCCATTTTTTGTAAAAAAAATTGTCGCAAGTAGTCGGATACCTTAAATAGGGGGTTTGCCTTCATTTTAATCGGGGAAAGACAAATATTCGTTAGATCGTAAAATTCGTTAAATAGGCGTCCAACTGTATATTGAAAGTTGTTTTCAATCTTCAGTCGCTCAACGTAAATAACTATGAACCTTGCACACTGAAGCAACATGAGGGTTGTTGGTGACGTGCCTTGAAATTTCAAGATGTATACGGAACACTTTGTTAAACATTTAATCAACAAAAAGTATTTATGGCATTGGTATGAAATATATATTTCGAAAATGATATTTTTTAGAAAACTTGGAGAATTATTAAAAAAGAGGTGAAAAAAATAGAATAATAAACACACATATATCTATACAAATAAATAAAATTGAAGTGTCTGTTTGTAATTTCAAATAAGCAGCTTTTTATTAAATGCATTTAAAGGTATGTACGGTACTTATATCAAAAAATCAATTTTTAAAATTTTTGTCTGTCTGTCTGTCTGTTTGTCCCGGCTAATCTCGGGAACTTTTGGTCCGATTTTAAAAATTCTTTCACCAATAAAAAGCTACATTATCAGCGAGTAACATAGGATATATTTTATCTCTATATTCCTAAGGGAACGGAAACTATACGGGTAAAACGTTAACGTTGCTTACTACCCGCCAAGTTGGCGCAAAATTATGCATTTGTTCAATAATGGAAATTTTAATAAACATTTTCTCACATTTGTAACAAATAACTGAAACATAGAGTAATTTAGCATCTTTACAAAAAACAATTTTTTAAATGGTTTTTTTATTAAACGTCTAACGTTTATTACGTTACGTTTGTTAAATGTCAAACTCAAACTTTGAGAAATATCGCCAAGTTGGCTAAGAAGTTCTCAATTCCGACAATGCCAGTTTTCTCCCACTTTTTAAAGAGGGAAATGAAGTAAAGTTCTAGCAAATTGCGCGCGTGATTTTGAAAATTCTATGGTAACATTAATTGACAGTTTCATAAAAAGTTTTGATTTATCGAATATTTATTACTTTGAATTTTTTAAACCTAATTATACAATTTTCATATTTTGCACAAAATTTTTCACTTATACTGAACCTAGATATTTTGCATAGAGGTATTACTTTGAAGATATACTAGATATTTCTATGGAGGAGAAGTCATACAATATCACTCGCCGAATAAAATTAGGGAGCTTTACGCAATACTTATTTCATCTTCGGTCTTTCTAATCCTCAAACCTTTTGGAATAAGTAGAAAGACTACATGGCGGAAGATATTTTGCGACAAAAACAACCGAATTTGCCTTTCAGTGAACACATTTACAACGAAAAGCAATAAAGGTTTTCAGAATAGTTAGGAAAAAGCTACATGATTTTGGAATGATTAGCCCTAGACGTGTCGACGGAAATGGTTTCGATAATGAAATCACTTGAGAAATTAAGCTATGATTTTATACATTACAACATCAAGTAACAGAATTGATCCCTCAATTAACTCCAGAACAAAATCACATTTTCCAAGAAGTTTTACGCAAAATAGAATCCGGCAGTGGTGCACAATTATACATTAAACGTAGATACTTTCGATTTTTAAAAATATTAATACTTTAAGTTATTGATTTTTTGTTGTTAAGTATTATAATAAATTACGTTTTCAGTTTTTTAAAATTAAGCTCAATTTTAGAATTTTTAAATTTTATTTGTTCTAGTCAAGCAATAAAAAAAATCCCACAATCCAAAATCCACAATCTCGGTAGGCCACTATCCTTCCTCTGTCGAACTCGCATACTTGATCAAAAGGTGATCACTGTTTTCTACGAGACATAACTTATCGTTTTTTGAAAAAACCACAAGAAAAACACAATTGCCGAACTTGAAATCGCCGAAATCTTCAAGCCTTAAATAGCACTTTGAGGTGGCGTCCCAGGCGTGCGTGATGTGTGTCGGCGCTGAAATTCTAATCATTTGTATATCTCACCTCCGCTAATGCATGCTGTAAATTTCATGTTATTTAAGTGCTTCCTTCAGGGTGTTGCATTTACGGTGGCCAGCAGTGTAATTACGACTTGGACAGTTATTTAAAGACATCAACGCGAGCGGAGCCGCGGGTAAAAGCTAGTATATATATATATATATATTCCCAATTGAAACATTCATGTTTTATTCAAAAATGTATCAACTAGTTTTGTGAAGAGCAAATTTCTTTTGTCTAAAAGAAAATGAAATTTTGGAATTTTTAAATGGTTTTGAAACTTAAAATTTTAAAAGGTTATTTGTGTTGGAATTATAAAGCTTCAGCCAAATATATATCTGGTATATGCGCAAAGGTCTTACTCGTTTTTGAAGATACTGTTTTCCAGATCAACAGTTACGTTACAACAGTTCCAGATAACGTTAGTACAATCTACAATGTATGACTACAAAACGTGACTAATAAAATGTGTAGATACCCAATTCAAAAATGTACAATGTTTCTGATAACGTAGAACTTGTGAAAACACTTGATACTGTATAACATGGCAATGAAGCAGTAGGCATGAGACATTATTTGTTGTCGTATTCGACGAAGGCAGTACTGCAGCCATAGTACATGTCAAGTTTATAAACAGGATGCAATTAATAACAACATAAATCATCTATGGTCTTGGAAATTCAAGGAATGAAAAGGAAACTGTCAGGATCAGACATAGTATGGACGTCTTCTATGTTAGAAAAGGGGCTAACTGCACACCTAATTGGCGTCTACTGACTCATCACATGTAATTGACAAACTCTGATGTTCTTGATGATGTTAAAACTGCCAGAAAAACTTTTGTCACTCCAAACCTCAATAGTTCCAACAACATTAGAGTCCTTTCTTACAAGAATCATGACAAGAGGCCATAGATAAACTAATGCGAATATGCCCAATTTTACTTTTTATACGTTCTGCACTCCTTCAATTTCTCAAGAACAGGTAGAATTTTTTTACAATTATCTCTAATAAAATAGTTTTATAGTAATTTTTCTTTTTCTTTTTGAAAATCTTAACTAAAAACATATGCTGGGAACAATTTGTTTTACAAAAAACAATTATTAATTCGTCTTTCTTTTTATTTAAAAAAGTTAATTGATTTTGTCTCTTTTAAAAGTTTGTAGTGTAAAAATATTTTGAACTGAAAATGCAATGCAACTTTATAAAAAAAAAATCTTGATTTATAACCATATATATTGAGCTAAACACTCACATTGAGAAATGTTCAACTTTAGGTAAAATAAACATTATTTTAAGAAAATAAATAAAATCCTCAAATATTTATATTTCTTAGATTTTATGCAAAATTTTAATTTCACAATCAGAAAGTGAATTTTCACTTTTTTTTCTATAATAACAGAGGGGAAAAAAGTAAACCGTTGTGGATATAGTCCATTTCATCTGAGGTAGGCGATTATTTAGGTTCGGAGAGCCACATTTTGTAATAGGTAGATACCTGCACTTTTTGAGAGCCGCACTTTTTTTTTTAAATGTTTGTATTCATTAGTTAACTTTGCATCCCACAGAAAAATATATATTTCACCATAAAAATTATAAATGAAAATTAAGTATATAAAATAGAAGCAGTTTTATTCAATTTATTTATTGTGTTTATTTCATATTTATAGGTGCAAGCACATTTAATTTTAGCAACAGTTTAACGAGACAAATGTACCTTATCACATTTTTGAAATCAGAAGTGAGATTGCTTGTTGAAATTCTCTTCAGAGCCTGCAAAAGTTAATGTCAGCCTACTTGTACTTATATTTACTCTTCCTGATATTTATGTAAAAAAAACTTTGCTTACAGATATATATGAACTTAAATATAGAGAACATTTTCTGTCTATCTGGTTTTCTGACCGTCTTGACGAACCGTAAAAAAATTCTTTACTGGCTGCTATTTGCCCCCTCCTGAATCGCATCAGTCTATTTTTTGGAGATCTATGAGTTTGCCCATTTGTTTTTTGTTGCAGAATTACGATTCTTTTTAGAGAGAGAGAGAGAGAGAAAGAATGACTTTTCGCAAAAATTAATTTTTTCAGAAATTGCTGATAATTAATAAAAGTTAAGCTATTATTTTATAAATTATTTTAAAATCTTGCATATGACATCTTGCATCTGGTTGTATGTGAGCTCGCAATAAAGCTTTTTTGCATAAAGTCGGAAAGGCCGAGAAGTTTTATTAAAAAAATCACTCATGTGTAGAATAGAGAGTACTACAGTTAGTTTATTAATAAAATATAATGCACATTTCTTTTGTATTAACGTCTCAATTCCATTAGTTTAATTTAAAAACATACAAAAGAAATAGAGGGTTGGATTGTGCCACTTTGGGGCTCTAGATATTTTTTTCTTACCAAACTCCCTCCCATTCCAACAAGAAATATAGCCCCCCCCCCAAAAAAAATAGAAAAAATAAATAAAACGAAACTAAATAATGTGAAAAATTAAAACGAATCCTAAATTCATGGAAAATATTTAATATACAGCAATAAATATTAGTTTTTCTAAGAAAGTTTTAACACAATTAGCTTATAAACTTTAAAAAAATTATTAGCAAACTGTTATATGATTACAAGACTTAGGCTTTTTAGCCGAAATCTTGTAACCATATAAAAGCAATATGTTTTGTTTATTATATACACTGGTGTTCAAAAGTTAAGCATAATTGATAATTATGTGAATAAGGAAGGAACTGTAAATCAGAATGGCGGGAAACGTGATATGCGAGTGTAAAATGATTACAAAATAAGGAAGCAAATCAAAAGAAGGATAATAATTAATTTTATTTTTCTAAGTAGCAGCTGGAAAAAAAAAAACTGAGCATAGCAAGGATTCACACTTTAAAGAAAAAAATTAAAGAAAACATTAAATAAAATACTCATGCTGCAGTTTAATAAGGCGTGTGGTCACTTCAGACAGCCAGGCACGCTGCACAGCGATTTACCATACTTGCTATGAGATGAAGAATGAGTTGTGGGCTCAAACGGTTCCAAGCTTCTTGGAAAGCTCTCTTCATCTCTGTAACGGAGCTTGGTGGGTGTGAATGGGCTGCAATTTGTCTCCCGAGCATATCCCATACATGCTCGATAGGATTTAAATCAGGGGAGTTCGCAGGCCACGATATGCGCTGGATGTTTTCCGTTTCTAGGAAGTCATCAATCAGCATCGCTCGGTGACATGGCGCATTATCATCCATGAATACGAAGTCAGGACCGACAGCACCTCGAAACAAGCGAACGTAAGGCTCAAGAACTTCATGTCTGTATCTTTGAGCAGTCACAGACCCCTTGTCAAAGAAATGGAGGTCTGTGCGGCCGTCCATTATGATGCCTGCCCATACCAGTACTCCCCATGATGGAAAATGATGTGTTCCACGTTCTCTCCATATCGTTACCCTCCGAGAATCACTACTCAGACTAAACCGGGACTCGTCATTGAACATGACATTGGCCCACTCTCCCACACTCCAATGTTGATATTTCAAACTCCAGTTCAAACGAGAGCGTTTATGCGCAGACGTGAGGGAAAATGCAAACGGCTGGTCTTCTGGCATACAGGCCAGCATGACTGAGTCTCCTGTAAACAGTTTGTCTCGAAATTTGTATTCCTGTGGCGACTGTGAGCGCCGAACCCAGTGCTCTGGCAGTACTGCCCCTCTGACGTCGCGCACTTACTTCCAGATATCGGTCTTGGCGAGGGGTTGTGACTCTTGGTGGACCTGATACTGGTTGTCGGGTAACCTCTCCCGTTCATTGAAACCTCTGCCGCAGTCTTGAGATCACAGACTGGCCCACATTCAGAATTCGAGACACTTCGGTTTGTGATCGTGAGGATTCCAGCATTCCAACGATTCTTCCTTTTGTAAACATGTCCAATTGGCGTCTTTGTGCCATCATTCACCTTGTTTGATGGTTAACAACGTTCCTTCGCACAGTAGTTGCACGAAACTTGTCTGAACTGCCTATGCTGCGTGAATCGGTTTCTCCGCGTTTCGACATGCGCCGGTGTTTTGCGCAGAACTTAGTCGACTGAAAATTTTTGCATAAACCCAATGTTTTTTCTTCACCCAATTAATATCCGCAAGAAATTTGGAATAATTTTACGCCATGTTTTTCGCATTTTACGATTTATGCTTAACTTTTGGGCACCAGTGTACAGCTGTGAACAAAAAAGTAAACTTTATTATTTAAAAATCTTTTTCAAACGGCAATTTGACTGGGTTCTAGAGATTTGTCTACCCGAGGATCCAACCTTGATGAAATTTCTCAAATCTCTGGAAAAGGAATTATATCTGAGCTTTGCTTTCTTTTAAGCCTTTTGGTGAAGTATTGTATACAAAACTCAAAATATATCAGAACTATGATTTTGTGCAGGGTTACTCAAAATTTTTTCCGCCCGGCCGCATTTATATGGCAGATATTTCGTGCGGACCGCAACATGAGAATTAATGGGGAAAAAACACCATAAGACCAAGGCAATATTGGACACTTAAAGCGTAAAAAAGTGATCAAAATATTAAAACTTACTTGTGGATTTCAATACTATATTAATTTCTATCAAACACACATAAAAAATTTTCTTCGTTTTTATACACTTTTTACTGAGATATGGGGTAGTTTCGGTTCTCTTTCATTCATAACCATACGAACAAAACATATAGACAAAACTGCCAAGCCATTTGATAATTTGATTTTTTTTCTTTTGACAAAGCCTCTCTTATTTTTATTTCAAGGATTAATTTATCAAATGCAGATTGGCAGCAAAGAGGAGTTTTTACTGAATTCCAGAGTGAAGTCAATATTATTTGCTTATAATTAAAAACCAGTTTCACCCATAAAATGTGGTCACTACTCCAGTTCATTCTCTATATCACTGTTATTTGTTATTGTTAACCGTCACAGTTTCAAATAGGGGGAAAAAAGTCTTGCAATTTGCACCCGTACGACATCGACAGCAAAATTGGGTGATTTGATTGCTTGATTGAGAGGATTTCCCGCTAAATTTTTATATACATTGTTCTTAAATAATTGAATTTTTTATGGCAATGGGTCAAGAGTGGGCTACTCAGAAAAGCCCAGTGGGCCACATGCGGCCCGCGGGCCGCAGGTTGAGTATCGCTGATCTAGAGCATTTCGAACAGTGGCGTAACGTACACCCCCGCATCGCGAAGGGGCCCAGGGGTCTAGGGGGCTAAAAGCCTGACTGCCGCCAAGTAAAATCCAACTTGGGGCTCAAGACTTTGAGGGGGGGGGGTAAATGTTCATCGTTACGCCACTGATTTCGAGTATCTAGTAACTGCCGTAATATCTAAATACTGAAGTGGCTGAGGATAAGTGATTGTAACAGTAATGAAATTATTATAGTAATAAAAGTGACAGCACATTAATTATTTCTTATTTCATTACTCTTGATGGTGTAAAAATTCAAATATTCTATTGTTAGCTATAACGTACATTTGTAGTAGAACGAAATGCAAAATAAAATATGATATTACTTAAAATGTGGAGATTGTAAGGTTTTTTTTTTGTTTTTGTTTTTTTTTTGTCGAAATTACTTAAACTATTAGAATCTTTCTAAGAAATATCAAAAGATTCGCAAATACTGTCGAAGAGTCTCTTAGTTTTAGATAGAATCCCATTTATTACGGTAGTTTATATATTTTGAATACATTAAAACTAATAATAAATCTAGTTGAAAATTATGTTGTTATTTTGAATTAAAATCATAAATTATTTGATTTTTGTTACGTACAACACAAAAGGCTCAAAATGAAAATTTTCCTTAATAGTCATTTCTTAAAATTTTAATACCTAAAATTCTATACATTAATTTACATATATATACACACACTATGTCTTTCTAATTTCAACATTTTTAAATCAATAAGCGAGAGAGAGAGAAAAGGAAGGAGACGGGAAAAAAATTTTATACCATATTCTTCCTATAAAATTAATCCTTATTTTTAACTTTTCTTGCAAGCCGGTGATATGATGAATTTGGTTTCTATTTATCTACTGAGAAGTAAATATAAAATACTATTAGGACTTGTCTCTAGACACAATGGATGGATGAAACAGCTTCGAGAGTTAGTTCTGTTTTTGAAATTTCTTGAAACAATACAGTTTATTAAGTTATCTTTTCTTTTAAAAAAATTTTATTTTGAGAATATTTGATAATGTTATTGCGACATGTATTCATTTCTAAAACAATTTTTTGTTGTTGAAATAAAAACTGCTAATCGATTTGTTACTGAGTATTTAAAGCAAATAATAAAATAAATGTAATTTTTTTTATTATTTTTAAATATGTAAGCGAAATATATGTATATATATATATATACTGCTCGAAATATATATATATATATATGTAACCGAATAAAAATAATAAAATAAATGTAATTTGTTTATTATTTTTAAATATGTATTTAAAAATAATAAAAAAAAATTACATTAATTTTTTATTATTTACTTTAATACTTAGTAACAAATCGATTAGCAGTTTTTTTAAATTTTATGTTTACAATAAAAGCATATTAGCAGTTATTTAAATTTTATGTTTACAATATTTTCACATAGTTAGTTAAAATATTAAGCATTAATTCGGTGTAATTTTTCAAATAAGAGCAAAATATATTAAACGAATTATTTTTTAAAAAATCTTTGAAAGCTTCCGTTAAAAATAAAAATCACCACCGGTTGAATGGACAAACATGTGAATGACTTGGTTTTATTTATTTGATTTGTAGAAAGCAAAAATGTTTTTGACATTTTTATTCTGAAGGAGCGTCTTACACACATGCCTTTATTCTAAACGTAGAGTATAAACTTATTATTCAAAATAAAATTCTAGGAATAAATCTTACTTTGATAGTTTCCTATTGTTCTTTTCTATTTTGAAAATTCTTTTCTTTCCTGTTGTGAAATGTTGGGGGTTACTGGCAAAAAATACCGTTAAATGTTTTTTCCCTCTCTTATATGCCAGTAATAGTTGGATTTAGGAAAATAAAACATACCGAGAAAGAAATTTCCAACACAATGTACGTAGGCGTTAAAAAATTGGCAGAATAGAAGTTTTTTTTTTTTTTTTAAAAGAAATTGCAGCTTATATAAAAGTGAAATATTCCTAATATTGTATTAAATAACTTATAGATTAAATTTACGGAACTTTATTGATCAATCTGCAGAATAAAGTAACCGATCCTATTTTTATAATACATTCGCATTTTTATATTATATTTTTTTTCTCTCGTACATACAATTTTTTTTTACAAAAATAAATAAGTAAATATGAATAAAAATAAATAGATAAATAAATAAAAATAAAAACCTTTATTATATAATCAGCTCTAAAATATTTCTAAATTTAAATTGAAACGAAGATATAATAATAATAAGAAGATAAAAAAATTCGTTTGGGAAATGTAAAGAATCATACCATAAACTCTCGCAAATACCTCTAACCATTCTATATTCGTAAAAATTCTTAAATTTAAATATAGAGATTGGCTATAATTAAGGTCTTCAACAATTGTTTTGGGAGCTGTTACAGTAAATTTTGAGAAATAAAACCACTGAATCTCAACTGACATTGAAAAATATTTGAAATACAAGAAAAGCCTTGGTATTAATTTTTAAACGAAAGCCAATCTTGTAAATTTAATTTGGTTAAATGACAGAGACAAATCAAAAGATAAAATAAATTAAATTGATGCGTTGTCAAAGTGACTTAACCAATAAGTATTGTGTGAATTAAATAATCACAATAAATTATCAAAAAGGAAATATTTTCTCAAATAAAGATAGAAGAGGAGAGGGGCACAATGATATTTTTAAATTCTATTTATCCACCTATTCAGAAAGAATATTGGGATTTTATGGTAGCTCTTTTTTCAATTCGATTTTTTGATTGGCGAATGAAGTTTATTTTGAAGCGTAACAATACACAATATGACAACATGAATACATGATAAAACAATATACAACGTATGCTAAAAAATATATCAAAAATCCTAAAATTTTTGACGACTCCCATGTACGTGAGACCCCTAGCTTAAGAAACACTGATTAAAGTTATGGAGATTAAAGTTATGGACAGTAAGTGAATACTTAACCAATAAACCAGAAATACAACTATCTCATAATTTTGAAGATTTAGTACTAACTATAAAATTAAATAAACAGTGGAGACACATTAAATTCCACTCTCTTTGAACCATAGCTTCCTTTAAATTGAAAAATATATCTGCCAAAACGGCAATACTGTCGATAGATTTATTTTTTAAATAAAAGGATTACTGTTTCAGGTATAAGGATCGACTAATTCATATTTTTTTAAAAAACAATTATTTTCACCATTTCGTTACATCTGTGCGTGGTGAAGAACAAAAATATTATCCGAAATTAAGGGATGAACAATAGCATTTGCGCAAGAAGAGTAGAAAAGTTTGCCTCTCTTGTAATAACATTTTCAATAGGAAAGAGAGAGCAATTCACTATTATCACGAGTAAATATATTACTACATTTACCTTTCTTTCCAGCTTATAATACCTCACATTTGAAATTATTTTCCTTACTGCCATTTTGAAACACAGTGCTTTTTCATCATTGAAAATTTTTGTAAAAAAATACCTGTCGTGTATTCAATGTATCTGAATGAATTTCGTGAAAATTGTGACTTTCTCCGTTGTAAAATAATTTAAATGTATAGAGATACGAAATAATTCAGTATTTTGGGAGAATAAGGCGATTCGAAACCTGCCCCCTCTGTGTTTGATTATACGTAGATTCAGAATAGTTCTATGGTTATAAAACAAACTTTGAGGGATATATATCATACAGCTTAAACTAAAATATACTTTTTTTTGTGTAGGAATTTATGGTATGAAGTGATGCGTTGAGGCACGAGCATAAAAAATAAGGTATGAAAAAAAGGGGGAAACATTTATTTACATCATCGCAAAATGCTTCTTTGCAGTAGTGTTTACTTAAATGCTCAAAACTGCGTTCACCAATTATAATACAAACTAGGAAACTTTGTGGTAGCGTATCGCGCTTCCACACCACGGGTCCGGGGTCTTATCCCCGGGCTAGGAAAGGTCGACTCAGCCTTTCATCCCTTCAGTGGGTTGATAAAGGAGTATCAAGCTTGCTTGAGGACTAAAAACTGAGGGTCACGCTTCAGATCAACCACCTGATCGGGAACATCTGCTCATGCACCTCAGTGCCCAATGGTCACGTATACTAAGATTGGTACATTAGGCCTTGGCCCTCGTGGGCTGTTTTGCCACTGAGTTCAGTTTAGTTTAGGAAACTGTGATTGACTGGCAGTGCTGTGGACAATGGGCCTGACTATTCTCAAACTAATGATCTGCAACAAAAAAAAAAAAAAAAAAAAAAAATAAATAAATAAAAACATCAACGTCATTTGAAGTGTGTTTTCAGCCGTTATGTAAAGATTTGAATTGTGAAGAGCAGATTATATAATATAAATTATCTAATGTTAACGTTGTAAATGGGAAGCGTTGTATAGCGTTGTCAGCGGCGTAACGTACACTCCCCACATCACTTGAGAGGGAAGCTAATTCTAGGGGCTAAGCTGACTGACGCCAAATTATATTTAACAATTTATGAAATAATAGCCAAACCTGACTTTGAAGGGGTATCTAATATTCTCTGTTATGCCTAAAAAATTACGATTGCATTGGGAACGTTTTCTGAACAGGTGTAGTGGCCGAAAGGTCATGGTCATGAACACAAAATCAAATTAGTAAATCAAATCACAACAAAGGCCAAATCAATTAAAGTTTTTGGGTAGTTTACATTTTATCTTTGTGAAAAACGGTACATTTATCTTCAGATGTGAAAGAACGACAGGAATACGCATCGCACGACATCCAAATAGAGAAGAAATAATTTTGAACATTGTGGATGAAACACCACACATAAATACTAAAACAACTGCCTATCGTGTACTGCTCCTCGTCGTTCACCGTTATATCAAATTTTTTGAAAATTACGTTTAGTATAATAAAATAATGTATTTTACTTCAATAATAGCGTATACCAGTGGCGCACAAAGTTAGAGTTCAGACACCCCAAACCCTTGAGTTTTATCGATTGATGATAATCCTATAAATATAACATAAATTTAATTAAATGCTTAGAAAAATAGATTTATTTCAGTTCAATAATTTATATTTTACTGTTTTTTGTTAAAAAAATTGAGGTATGATACGAGTTGGAGGATTTTGGACCATGGACTCCCCCCTTGAAAAATTTTTGTGTGCGCTACTGGCGTATACTAATATATTACGCACAATTTTTCTTCATTTTTAGTAATATTTTACTTGATAATGAAAAACTTGAAATCAAGTTATTAATTTCTTTATCTTTTCAGTTTTGCTCTTTCATGAAATTAAAATTATATTTTTTATTTTGTAAGCTAATTGCGGTTTTTATAGATAATCTTGTGCTGCGATAATGCAATATTAAAAACAACAAAAGCGATATTAATTCGTGTACATAGATTGATTAAAGGATTATATATAATTCATTATTCTATACGTATTAGTGGAAATTCGTTTTTTTTTATCAAACAAAAGGAATGACGAAATTTAAAAATAAATAAAGTACAGAAGCATAAAAGGGGGCAAGGGAAAGAAAAAAAATGATCCTGAAATCTAAAACCTAACATACTAAACTAACAAACACAAACATACACTGTCTTTCTTTCTTTTATAAAAAAATTTTTCTGCTTTTTATATCTACAAACAATACATTATTTTCAAGTTCAACGGGTTCAGTGCTGGTAGAATAAAACTATTATGTTTATTCACGAATTCTAGATTATTCTTTGTTAAGGAAAACCTCCTTTCCTTTTCGCAGAGAATGTTCGCGATTGTTCTTCAGATGCGTGGATGAAAAGAGGAAACTGGAAGTGCTCCTTTTCTTTCTTTCTTTCTTTTGTTTTTCTTTCGAATTTGCAATGTAAAAATGGATACTTGATTGATCGTCATGTAAAGAAAAGCAATGAAGACAGAAAAATCTTTTTATTAGTGAAGATCAATTACTAAAAGTGACAAATGTCGGCTCTGAATAATATGTAAAAAATTAAAGAGTGATAACTTAGAAATTAACAGCTTTACTTTCAGGAATATTTTTGTTCTTTTACACTGTAAAATTGAAAGTGACTTTCCAGAAACAGACGAAACTTAAAATGGAATATAATATGAGAAGGTTAAAATAGTATTGAAATTTTGTGTTTGGAGTTCAACGTATGTTGTAATGTAAAAAATTATCAATGTAAAATTGTTGGAAAATTGCGATAATTTTTTTCAATACCATCAATAGTGAAAAAATGTATGAATTATTTTATCCGAATAATTAATTCATTATTAAAATTATTAAATTATATTAATAAATTTTAATAAAGTTTCTGCTTGTTGAAATTCATACGAAAATTCAAGTAAAAGGTGGAATGTTGATGTTCTAAAATGTCTGCCAACATCTAGGCATGGATGTTGACAGATCAAATTTTATTGGATGTAAAAAATAAAGAAAAAAAAATTATATATGAAAAATTTAATTCAATTTTGGTTGGACAGAAAACATAGAACAATTCAAATCATATATAACTTTTCTTTTTGTTTAAAATGGTTTTAAAAACTTTTGCATGAAAAAAATTAATCAGATTAATAATTTTGCATTTGACCAATAATACAATTTTTTTTATCTTAAATTTGGCTCAATAAAGAAGCTTTATATATTATACATATATATATATATATATATATATTAGGGAAATATTTATATTTAATACTTCCCAGGGTGTTCTCCCTCAAAATTGGGGTGGAACCGAGCCAAATCGTACTGTCACCTGCATGGTGCTCAAAGCTACAGCTAACGACAGGCGTACAATATAGCCCGATGCCATGATGAATTTCGTGGGCCTCGATCCGACTACGTCAGACAGGTGGCATTGGCAGCATAAAATTTTTAATTTATATTCTAAAATAATTTAGTAGTTTGGTATATATAAGCAATTGGAATAATATTATAATTATTTATAAGGAATTAAAATGTAATTTTTAGGTTCAAAACCAAACTGCTAAATTATTTATTTTGAAAAAAAAATCAAAAACTTTAAATTATGTTAAATATAAATTACTTTTTAAATTTATATTACCGTAATTATTTATTTATGCCTGTTAATTTTTTGAGGAAATTTCATTTTTTAAATTTAATTATTCATTTTTAAAAAACCGAACTTTTGCAATCGCCTTACGAAAATGTACTGATATCTCAAAAAACTGGAAATTCTTATTTAACTGTTTCTCTAACAGGTGAAAGATTCTTTTTGAATGAATCGCACATTTCCGAAGTATATAACGGTTTTTAAACATTCTAAAACTAATGGACTAAATTCATGTGACGTCACGATCACGTGAAAACTATGTCACGTGACCACGTACTGTTTGTTTACTACAGTAGCTACGATTATTTCGTTCTTTTAGTTTTACATTATAATTTTTAAAATGTCTTATTTTGCTTAAATGGTTGATCGATCATTTAAAGAAACGGTTATTGTAGGAAATAAAATCATTTTTTAAAATCTGACAAAAAATCTGAGTGTTTTGAACTCGTACTTGTTATTTGTCTTATCTCGTACATAATTAGCTATGTGTTACTGTAACTAAGTTGTTTATTTGGATTTAATAGTTTAAATTTTCATTGCTAAAATTATTTCTGCTTGGTTATGTATATCATGTTCTTATAGTTACATAATTAAAATTGATTTCAAAGACAATTTTTGTTTTAAAAAATAGTTTATGTATCTTAGAAGCTTTTTCATTAATTTTTTCTGTTCAAGATAGTGTTGAAAGTTTTTGTAGATACTCTCAATTGGTATGTTTTATAAAAGTTAGTATGGATTCTGGTTTGAGATTTCTGGTTATATTTTTAAAAAATCTTGTGTTTTTTCCAAGTTCAGCGAGAAAAATAATTATTACAAATCAACAAGGAAACAGATTTTCAAATCCATACTAACCTTTTTCGCAGTAACCTATAAAACATAAATCACTTAAAATGACTAAAAAATTTTAAACATTGGGCATATTATGAGTTTGAAAAGATTTAAATTCTTAATTTTTTTTTAAACAGTGAAATAATAGCTGGTCAAACTGACTTTTTGCTGTTATTGTCTCCAAAAAACATTTTTAAAAAAGGGTACTTTTTAGCTTTAAAACAAAGAGACTTTAAGCCAATTTTAAAAAAGACACACACACTTCAATTACTGGAAATTATTTGTTATGTCTGGTTGTACATTTTTTCTTGTTTGAAAAATTCTTATTTTTGAATACTATGGCCAAAATATATTCAATTAATTTTATGACCTGAAAAGTTTATGGAATGTCCAACACAATAATCTTGTGATTCGCTGTTTTTATATATATATAAATATTATTCATCATTGAAATTGTACAGAAATATTTGTTTGGTTTGATAAATTTTGAATTTAATTGTGAATGGAAATTTTATGCGACTATTCATTTATATATATATTGTATTGTATTTTTTCCCATCTAATTTGCAATTCATTGTGCTGTAAAAATGAAATTCATTTTCACCAATGGATAAATATTATTAATCAAAAACTTTCATATTAACTCACTTTAATATGAGATGAACAACGGCTTAAAGTAAACTTTTTTACGTTTAAATTGTATTTTGGAACCATCTATTGTTTATACATAAATCATTATTTTCTATTATTTTTATAAATTATATGTAATTCAATAAGAAAAATTTATTTAAAATTAAGGATAATTAAATTGAATTTCTGAAAATTATTTCACTTTTTCTGATGGTACATTCCCTTAATATTGTACAATATAAAAGAAGTAGATCAACATGTTATAGGCACTTCATATAAAAAAAAGTATTTATTAAAAATTTTAATGTAAATTTTTAATATAGTACATATTTGCATTAATAATAACTTGTGGTCCAAGTGTCGCATACCCATACACATGTTTTTTATTGCGTGATGTTATTTTTATAAAAGTTTTAATTTTTTTGTTTGATGCTTAATATAGCAACTGCTGAAGGTAACTTTTTAATATGCTGAAAGAGCTCTCAACACTTGCTACAGTAATTGCAACTTAAGAAAAAAGTATTAAAACAATTAATACATGTAGAAATAACTCATTATATTTATTTTGCATGTATTGCAATATATCTTGTGTGTTATTTAAATCTCTTACATTCAAAATCAAATTCTGTTGCTAACTGATTTCATCTACATTTTTGTTGTAAACTTAACAAATGTCTTGTAACTTTTTTCTAATTCATGTTTTTCGCAGGTTTTTAAATCAGAATTAATATTTGGTATATTTATATAAATCTATTCACGTAAAACTGTATCAATATTGCAGTGTTATAGAAGTAACATGTAAATTTCTCTACTGGGTTTTTTTTATAATTTGCTAAGTTATGCACAATTCTATTTTTAGAGGTTTTTTTAAATTTTGTTTACAATTGATAAATTAACACAGGGTCATATTTACTTATTCTATTGAACTAAAAAAAATTTCCATTTATAGCTGTTCATATTATTTCATAGTTTCCACAAAGTGGGAGATTATTAAATGCTAAGAATTGAATTACAAGTCTAAAATATCAATTTGAGTCCTTACATTTACTTATTTATAAAAACTTTGCTATGTCCAATCTTTATATGTATAAAGTATTTACATGTAATACATTGTAAAAATAAAATTCATTTTCATCAAACTGATCACCAATGAAATAAAATAATTTGAATTTTAAGTGTAGGTAGGCAAACTTGACGTAAATGTAATATATTTTATAGACAATTGTTATTTTTCATCTCTAAATGCTGAAAAAAAATGAGAAAATTCATGCATAACATTTTTGATATATATAAATTCCCACCCGTGTGAAGAACGAGTATACCAGTTAATAGCATACTAGTACAAAGGGAAAAAAAAATTAAGAACTTTCTATAGTATTGATAAAGCAAACCACAAAATTACAGCATCATTTCAAATATCTTATACTGGTAAGCCACACTAATATAAAATATGCAATTCATGAAGTTGTAAAAAAAATTTCATCAGAGGATTAAATATATATGAAATACTTCCCTATCAACTCTTAATATTTTATGTACAAAATTATTTTAAAAAGCTTAACACTGTAAAACAGATACATCTATAAAATCCACAAATCATTAAGAAATATGCATAACTACGTGGGGCGAGCAGAAAAAAAGGTTACAAGTCGAATAAAAAATATTTATTTACAATATACAGAAAATACAAAAGGGAATTAAGAGGCATATTCACCTATCACATTTCGTCATAATCACCAAGTCTATTTAGGCATTTATCATAGAGAATGCAGAACCTACTTGTTTAATCTGTCTAGGTAGAAATCAGGTCCTTGTCCATTGAGCCAGTCTCAGTACAATATCGCAGCACATCAGAAAATGATATACTGCGTGCTACCATATCTCAATCCAGCTCTGACGAGATTTAAAGCTGAGTTACCCGTTGATCAATCTAAGTAGTTTCTTCAATTCGTGCCGTGGTGATTTCTGTCCTTGCAACATGTTGTCTGCTCATTGCAGATGCGGACACATTTCATTCATATCATGACTCGCACTTCCAAACAATAACAATTTCCAAAGAATCTTGCCATTTCAATCTGCATCGTCCTGCACCATCTGGGTACTTTCACTATCTACCCGCCAAACCAGGTAAACAATGCAATATACCAAGTAGCACGATCTGTCTCCACTTTTGCAGAAACCATCTTTGTTTTCTGTTGGAACATAAACCGTTGCAAATACCTGCTTACAAAATGTTGGAGTGCCTCCAGCAGGACAAGTGCATGTTGCACTTATAACCTTAAGTTTAAAAAAAAGTATTAAATATTAAAAAGAAATAAATTCTAAAATTAGATTGTAAATTTCTATGAGTTTTCGGTATTTACATATTAGTCTACTGGTTAATAAATGTTGAAAGATTTGTGCTAAAGTTAATTTTCAGCTTAATTTATGTTCAATTATTTTATCTAAAGACCATAATTTAAATAAATAAATTATATGAATAAAAATTTTAAATAAGTGAAAATTAACAGTTTTTTTATATAAAAACACATCATAAAGTGCTTGATTTAAAAATACTATGCCTTATAAGAAAAATTAGTAACAATTTGGAGAATCTTAAATGTAAACACAACATTTCTCCATATTGAATTTAAGTTTTAAATGAAAAAATTTACATTTCTTTATCAAAATGGTTTGGCATTTCTTGTCTTTACTTTTAATGTGTTGGAATCAAATTAGGATTTACTCATAAATAGCAATAACTATGTAATGACTAAAGCATAATAATGAATATTCATTAAAATAGAAAACAATGCAATTGATATTCAATGCTACTCTAAAATATAAGAATCAAATTATAAACTTATCATTGATAATATAGCTATTCAAAAAATTTAAATTTGTCCATTCACATTTCTTTTACAGATGTTTAAAAAGCTGCTAAATTTGAATAGTTGCCATTACTTTCAATCTTTTAGAATCAACTTATAATTCAATGATAAATAACAATATTAATGTTATTAAAACCTATTTTGTTTTTTATAACAATGAGTTAAACTAAAGCATAAATGAGTAAATAGCAATGCATTCATAATAGTTTCAGAAAGTATCTAAATTAGAACACAAAATAATTTATAACTTACCTCAGAAGTTGTTCTGATCTGAACAAATGACTTGTACTTTACTCTCTTCATTTATGCTTTTACAACGCTTTTGATAAAAAAAATTAATACCTAACTGAGCAATCAGGCTCAGTAAGCGACATGTTACTCACAAATTTGTCATCGAATATAAAAAAAGAACTACAAAATTAATTGAGAACTAAAATAACTGAGAGCTATATCTAAGTGAATCAAGAACTATAAACAAATACACCAGCTAACACTAGTCAAAGCAGACGAATACCTAATTAGATAAATAAAAAACAAAAATTATGTAAAAAAGTTGTTAAGATTATTTCCTAACAAATATATACACTAGAATAATGCAAGAAATACAATGATATCACATATTTTAATTAGATAAAATTAAAGCTAAAGAATGTCAACAATTTGCTTATACGGTTCTACCACGGTAATGGAAAACACGTGCAATTGTTGCCCAATTTGTCACGTGATTCCCCGCTTGGCGTCTGCCTGGTGTGAATTTCGTCCATTAAGTATGTAGTGCGCAACGTGACTTCGTTTTAGCGCTGGATGGCAGAAACTGGCAATCAGCCAATCATTGCTCTTTTCTTTAATTTTTTTCCGAAGTCACGTTGCAAGCAGCATGCTATAAATGGCGAGACTACGGAAGCTTCAATGTGATGACTGTCAATAATTTTATTCCTTTTAAAATTATCTAAAACCAATAAAAAAGGGTTTTAAATAAAATATATTGAAGAATAAATAAAATATAAATAATTAGGGGGGATTTAAAAACTTATAATTTATACTATTAAAAGTGAATATTTTCTCTCAGAGCTGCCGTAGTTGCTAATTCTCATGAGCTCGTCTGTGATTGGTCAACCATTCATTGGGTTCTTTAGCGTGAAGTCATATTGAAACCATATTGTGAATATTTACCGCTTGTTTATTATTATTTGTCCTGATTGTTTGGTTATAATTTTACAAGTAATTATCATGTGTTGTTCTCATACTAGTACGATTACTTAATAATGACATCTCATAAGCAGAAAAATGTCGTGCATTGGTTTCGAAAAGGTCTTCGCTTGCATGATCAACCAGCATTGAGAGAAGGTTTATCTGGAGCTACAACTTTACGTTGTGTATTTATTTTGGATCCTTGGTTTGCAGGTTCTTCAAATGTAGGAATTAATAAATGGAGGTTAGTTTATTTTTAAAAAAATTCTTATTATAAAAGGAATGCGTTTTAAACATGAATGAGCTTAGATTCCAATTAGCTTATTCATGTTTCAGACACTAATATTATATTTGCCTTTACTTTAGTGAATTTGATTAATGACTTCATTTTTCTTAAATAACTATGTATCATGTTTGGTATTTGTGGTATAAATATCGAATTTATATGAAAATCAAATAGTTGAAATTTAGTTTTCCTTATTTGTTGGAATTAATTTAATTATTTATTATTTGCATTGTCTAATTTGATGTAGTTATTTTTCCTTGGCTTGCGATTAATTAACATGATTTCATGTTTTGTTATTTTATTTAATTTTCGAACCCCACCAATTGGGTTGAATTGTCGAATCGGCCACTTATCTCGCCAAGTGTTTTTTTGCCAAATCTGGTAATCCTCGTGAATTTGTATCAGTGAGGGTGAAGTCGGATCGCTAAGTAAAAACTCACTAAGTTGGCAATTTTTCAAAATTTGGCAGACCAGTGGCCGATTCGACAATTTCAACCCAAATTGACCACAACCTTTTTTTGTGTAGATTATAAAAATAGATTATTTCTGTAATCAATCTGAGTGGAAATTTCTGTGTTGTACAGCAAAAAATAAGGTATTAATAAAGTATGGAATTGTGGCAAAATATAGTCACATCAATTGGAACAGAAGTTTTATTTATACTATACTTAAATGTATTGATTCTGAATATTTGGCATGAATTTTGAACATTAAATGTTTGATATAATAATCAAATAAATATATTGATGTATATATGTAGATATTTTCAAGTCAAAGCCTTTTAGTATTTCTGTTTCTTAAGTGTTCAGAAATCTGATTGCGAATATAAAACTCTGTCATCAAATTTTTGAATTTCTAATATTTTTATTGTTTTCTTGCATATCTAATTTTTAAAATATGTTAACATTCTTTTTTTTGTACTAAGTTGATCATTTTATTTTTACACAAATAATTGATATTTTAATTAGACTTTAAATTTTTCCTGGGATTTTAGTCTGTGGAATATGTTTCAATGGATGAATTGAGTTTGGGTATTTAAATATTTTGTTGAATAAAATCTGTTATTTTTCTTTAATATTTCAGTTAAAATGAAAAAGATGCTTGGAATTTGAGAAATAATATAATATAAATTTTGGGTTAAAGTGTAGAATAGGAGTCCCCTTGGTGAAGCCAATTTGTTGGCCACCAGAATTAGTCGTCAAACTATCTATATGTAGTGATAGGTGTTCCGAGAGTAATGAAGCGAGGCCAAAGTAATGAAGAGTCGGATTCATTCTGGCATCTAGATAAACATTGCCAAATCCAAGGGGTCTACACTTTGGTTCTACACTTTAACCAAATTATGAATAGACTGGGAAAACAGATCAATGAAAAGACATAAATATTCAGTGCATTATTAACCAATGAAAAATAATTAATATTACCTAAAAAATAAAACATATCTAAAAATTTAAGGGATTTAACTGTTATTACAAAAAATATAGAAATGTAAAGTGAATACTTGTTTTACTATTTGAAAATATGTTTATTAGTATTTTCTTTAAAATTTATGACATGACAATTATACTCAAGTTATTTTTCCATTTTAATAGTTTGTGCTACAAATAAAGTGTTGATTGATTATAATGTTTAATTTCAGGGAAAGTTATTAAAAAAGACAGTTTGAATTTTTATTTATATTGAATAATATGAAAAGTTATATATATATATATCCCTCTCAGTTTAGCACACATATTTTTATATATATATTTATATTTCATCAACTTTTGTCTTTTTTACTAATAAATACTCTTAAATCAAATCAAATTCATGTTTTAAATTAACCTTTTAAATGCCGCAGTATGATTGAAAGGTAACATAAACTAAATTTTGATAAAAATCAAATTAAAATTTAAACATAAAACCTATAAAAGAAAAAAAATTTGAAAAAAAAATTGTTTTAAAGATTTTTAGCATGTTCCAAAAATGGAACATTGGCGGGTGCCATTTAGTTTTTTCACATGTTTCTTAAGAGTACGACCAATGGCATTTTCATTCAAAAATCAGTTATTATACACATTTTTAAGAAGTATCTTACCAGAGGTGTCATTAAACATTTCCCAATGGGGTTTTATCATTCACCCCCCTTTTGTAGGAGGGGGGGGGCATGATACCCGAAAAACAATTGAAATGGGCCTTAAAAATCTAAAAATTAAAATGGGGGGAAAAGAACTAAAAGCTTTCGTGTGAAAGAGAAAAATCTATCATTCTTTCCCTGCAGAGTTTTTTAAATGTACCCCGATGGATGTTATGTTGGCGCCACATCTGAAGTAAACTTTTAAATATAATTCCAAAATAAAACAGATTAAGTTGAAAATATAATTTATAAACAAGGAATTTATACATTTCAGAAAATTACAATCACTTATTAGAAACTATAAAGGAAAACATCAGTAGGACAATGGAATAAACAAATAACCTTCATTTAAAAATTCTCAAAGCTAATAGTATAATAAAGCAAAGAAAAAAAAAAACTAGAAAAATGCAGATTTACCAAAATTTTTTAAAATGAGAAATAAAGACAAAATAAATTATTGTTTTTTCAAAAATTTGTTCTTTTATGTCCTAAACTATTTTTATTGTCCATGTATAGCTAGGAAAACATTTCTGAAGCAATCTTTTTTTGCACTTGAGGCATTTTTTTGTTGTTGTGATTTTCTGATATACATGAGGTATTTCATCATCCTATATGCTTCCAGAAATTTTGATTTTGCTACAAACATCTACTGGTAGAACTGACTGAAAAATATCTTCATCGATAAATTCCTCGTTAGTCAAACACCCACTTTCTTCTAGTGGAAACTGACAAATATCAATAGGTTCTTCATCATCTGATAGTGTATAAAAATGTTCCAAAGCCTCTTCTACAGTCCGGAATGGCTTTGAATGCGACATCTTATCAGCATAAAGGATATTCACTAACTGACGAAACACAAAATAATATAAGACCTTATTACGTGACTTTCCTCTCCAAATAAGACATATGCTACATCTAATTATCAACAAACGCACATGGTAGTTTTGCTGCAGCTGAGAAATTCACTTGAGATTGTCTAGAAACGGTTGAAAGGGGGAGGGGAGTTGAGAGAGGGAGCCGAAACGAAAGTCAAGTCAGAAATATTTTCTTCCGACACATACTATAAGTTTTTAGCGTTCAGAAATCTTTCCCCACACTTCTGTGAACTGTAAGCATAATAACTGCATTGTGTGAAAAAGTATACCTTTACACGCCAATGTTCCATTTTTGGAACATTGAAATTTCAAAACCAATAGTAAAAAAAATAACTATATTTTTAATAATATCTTGCAGTCTATAGTTAAAATGATCATTTTTAATTACTTTTACCAAATAATAAAAAAAAATTTTAAATTTTGAATTTTATATGAATTTTTGAATTTTGCTTGATCAAAAGTAGAAAAAATGAATATTTTAGAATTTTTTCTCAGAGAGACTATTTACTTTAGCAGCAGTACTTTAATTTCAAAAAATTAATCCATATTTTTTGTTTTCAAAATAATTTTTATGGAACAATATGAATAAAATTGAATTTTTCAGAAAATTTCAAATTTGATGTTCCAATATTGGAACATTGGCGTGTAAAAGGTTAAAAGAAACTTAATACACAAAAAAGTAATTATTAATCTTATTCAATTTAAATCATTGCTTCTCATTAAACTTAAATGCAAAGTTATTTATTTTTAACCATATAATTTCTTTTTTTTTTTAATTCATTTAAATTTTTTTTTTTACTATAATGGTTTTACGATGAATTTCTAAAATCGTTTTGTCATAAGAAAAATATTTTATCACTCTCTAAAAAAAAAGTCCATATATCGAATTTATGCCAAATTTATTTATACACAAGGTATAGTTAGTAAAAATGGTTCTTAAAACGTTTAATTCAACTAAAGAGGAGCACCACAAATGAATTTTGCTAAAAAAAGAAATGAAAAAAGTGCTCGAAAGACAAATTTTTAAAGAAAATATTAGTTGAAAATTAAGGAAGTGGTTTGTTTTATTTGCGATCAAACCAAGCACGATTTAGAACAGAATAGTTGCAAGGATTGAGATAGACCATGTACAAAATTCAGTTACAGATACGTCTGACCAATTTAAAGTAGGCAAAGCTATAATTTTACTTTCATATAATTTATAAAATTGGGGTTGGTCAGCCATTAGGCAGAACGGCTGTATAGGCTTAGGCCTATAGTCTGTTTTATTAAAACTTTGTTTAGTTAGAGTATGTTGACAGCTGAAATATCCAAAAGTTTTGTTTTACAATTTAAAATATTGCATGGCAAATATGTAGTTGAATGTTTTACTTTAAAGACCCAATCATATTTAACATTGTTAGTTTTCTATAATTCCTTCATTTGTACAAATTATTGCAATATATGTGCACATTCTAAAATAATAGGTTTGCTCGTCAAGTTTTCCTCCTTTTTTTTGTTGAATATTTATTTTTATGAGACTGTATAACTTAATAGCCTTTAACTTCTAGTTCCTTTTATAAGAATAATATATTTTATATTTGTAATTTTTTGTAACTGCATTGTATTTAGAGTATTTTCTGATGCTTACAATTTAATACATTACTTTTTAGTTCATTTTCCATTTCGTATAGCTTTAAATGTGTTTTTTAATATCTTCTTTAGATTTCTACTACAGTGTCTTGAAAATTTGGACAGCAATTTGAGAAAATTGAATTCTCGTCTATTTGTGATTCGTGGCCAACCAGCTGATGTTTTCCCTCGTCTTTTTAAAGTAAATTACGAGATAATTTCCATTTGTATTTGTTCCATTAGGTTTTATTTGTTAATTTTTTTTAAATGAAATTATCTGCATAGTCTAAAATTTTCATTTTCTTATCAGATCAGAATCTATATAACAATCCTCCTCATATTGTGAATTACTGGATGATTTTAAAGCATAGGTTCTCAATGCGGGCGATAGCGCCCCCTTGTGGGCGTTTTAGGCTTTCAGGGGGGCGTTGAAATGGCACGGAGGGGCTTGGGCAGATTAACCAAAAAAGACTAAAAAAACACGCTGATTATGTACTAACAAAAGTAAATTTTAATACTGTTTACCTTATGTTGATTGTATGTATTTAAATCATTCCTATATCACATGTACGAAAATTCACATATTTCTGTAGTACGGGAAGTGGATGAAAAACTTAAAAGATTACATTACATCCAGACGTGCATTAAATTGAATGATACAGTGCATTTTAATTTGTATAGTGCTCATGTTGTCTTTGTCTGTGAGCAGTAGGAAACATGTTTTGTCCGCTGCATTTCATTACTTATATTATCCAAGAAACATAATTAAATATGTTAACCATGAATCAACATGATTCTTTAAAGGCTGAAACTGTCAATTTATATTTATTTTGAAAGCAATAGTTTATTATGAATTACTTAGTATCTTCAGAACCCCTGCCTGTCTTTATAACAGGTAATCTAAAAATCTTTTATTCCACTCTTTTAAATGAAGAAATTCAGTAGTGTTTCAATTCCAACAATATCCTACCTATGACTAAAATATATAATATTACATATTTAAATATATTTTTGGCAATAGATATTTGATTCACAAGTAAAGAAACTGGAACTTAAGAAAAAAAATGAAATTAAAAAAAAATATTCTTTTAATAACAGGATATTTTTTAAAACTTAACTCTTGTTTTCACCATGTATTATGTACATTCTTATTTCTCTAGAGTGGGAGGGGGTGGTATAGAAATATTCACTAGAAAAGGGGGCGGTGTCAAAATATTCACTAGAAAAGGGGGTGATATCGAAATATTAATTAGAAAAGGGGGCACCAATTCAAAAAAGGTTGGGAACCTATGTTTTTAAATCTACAGTAGTACACCATTGTTAATTTTTGGACTAAAAAAAGGCTGTTGCATGTTAATTTATAATAGTTCTTTTGTTTCATGAAAAGATGCAATTTTATTTTACTGGGAATAAAACCTCAAAAATGAAAAAATAAACATTTTTAACTATCTTATTTAAATAAACACATTTGTAACAAAAAAAAAGCATTTCTGAATAATAGATTTTTATAACCAAAGAAAGGAAGCAGAGTTTTCCCCACATTGAACCTGCCATGAATAAGCACTGTAAAACCTCAGAAGATTTATTTAGAGATGAAAGTTGCATTATTTTTCCTTTTATACTAAATTTATATACAAAAATAAATAGTTAAGGAAATATGAACACACTCACACATTTAAAGAATTCAAGGAATTTCTTTTCTAATGGGTGCAGTTAATGATAATCATTATGTCTTAGGAATAATTGTGTTGAAATAGATTTATAATAAAAAAATAAATGTGCTAAACATTGAATTTATTTATTGTAATATAAATCAGAGGAATGCTTTATTATTTAGATATGTTTATAATATTATGTATAGTTTTTTTATCATTTGTATTTTATTTCTTTTCAAAATTATATGAGCCAGAGTGAATAAAATAAGAAAATAGTATGTGTGTGTGGATTTTATTATGCTTAACAATTGTACATTTTTATACTATGCATTTAAAAATTATTAAAAATTTAATTAAATTAAAAGTAAATTTTATTTATGAAATAGGAATTTAATTAGGATTCTTTAAAATTTCTTTATTAAATATTCAACATTTATTTTTTATTTTTCAAATCCTTCTGTATTAATTTAATATTTCTTGGTAGAAAAACTGGCATAAAAGTTAGTAATAATATAGTTTATGGCTTTTAATCAGTCAAGTGATAAAATTTAGTATCATATTAGTATTAAAAATTATATTTGTATTTCTTTTGAATTTTGTTTCTTAATTTAGCTATGGAAAACCACTCATCTTACTTTCGAAAAAGATCCCGAACCTTATGGTCGCATTCGGGATCACAATACCACAACTATGGCACAAGAAAATGGTGTTACAGTCATAAGTCGTACATCACATACTTTGTATAGACTGGAGAAGTAAGTTAATCTAATTTATTTGGTACTTTTTTATTTGAACAGCATATTTTAAATGTATGAAACAATCTTGGATTTCAATCCAGCCATTAACCTGTAGCAATACAGTACAGGCCTCATACTGCATTAATTCTTTTTGGATTTATTCTTGAAGTATTTTGGGTATGACAGTAGGTTTAGTTTAATTTAGAATCAAATATAAATGAAGTTACTAGCTATGTGTAATTTTCTTTTCTGCTGACAGAATTGTGCAGAAAAATGGAAATAAATCACCTTTGACCTATAAGCAATTCCAGAATATACTTGCCAGTATGGAACCCCCACCTGCTCCACAATCTCGTATAACTCTTGAGGATATGGGAAGCTGCTATACTCCTTTGTCTGAAGATCATGATGATAAATATGGAGTTCCTACTCTGGAGGAATTAGGTATTTCATTCTTCCAAGTATAATTGATGAGGAGTTTTTTTAAAATTTAGGAATATTTGTATTGATTGTTGTAAATATTGTCATAGTATTTAATGTGTAAAGCCCTTGGAGATTTAAAAAAAAATAAAGCTTTTTCTTGTAGTGTGTAGTTCCTTCTTCAAATTTCTTAATATTTAATTCAACTCCATAAAAATTCTGAATGAAGTATTAAAAAAATGTATTGTTTTAATGCATTTATGGCATTGAAAAGTTTTTTAACAAAAATATTTCAAGTTTTATAAAGTAATTGCTTTTAAAAAACACAAGCCTTTCCTCCTTTTTTTTCCATTGTAGGAGGGAAATCTTATCGAATAAGTTGTTTAATTTCAAAATGTGATCCATTCTTAAACACAGAATAAAAGTTAGGTGATTATATCCAAAATATTTATTTATTCTCTATTAGTTTTAGGACAATCAATTTAAAATGTTTGAGAAATTAGTGTTATATCCTCCAAATTTAGAAATCAGTACAATACCTATAGTTGAATATAAGTAGAAACTAAATTAGTATGTCTCTCTCCATTTGAATTTTGTGTCAAATAACTGTATATTGTATGCTTGTGATTTTTTCTTTGAGTGAGAGTTCAAACTTGTTTGTTGAAATTTGTATAGATTCTTATTTTGAATGTTTTTTATGAATCAATTTTGTAATTACTGAGAGGAATTGACCCTGGATGCTTATCTTGTGTAAACATCACTGCTGTGTATTTGTTGTAACTTTCCCCATCTTTAAAGTTGTCTTTGCCAAATGTACAAGAGCTTAAATGAAATGCAGAGTACATTTTCAAACAGAAAAAAAAAAGTTCAATTTTAATGAAAATTTGCTATATCATAATTCAGCTGTTTATAATACAACATTTTTAAAATATTCCATGCATGATTTTTTATTTTAACATGTAAAAGAGAGAGCCAATTTAGCATGATGGTTTAGGAGAAAAAAAAAAGGCAAAACACATTTTATGCCAGAAAAAATGGATCAATTTGAATATATATGAATAGTATGATAAAATATGCTGCTCTTTATGAAATAGCAAAGCCAGAATATAATATTAATGTTGAAATATTTTTATAACTGAAAAAAAAAATGTTCCTAATTTGGGTCTTATTTTTTAACATTACATGAAGACAGCCATAAGAAACAAGAAATAAATGGAAAAATGTCATTTTTTATAAGTAGCAATTAAAGTTAAAATTGTCTATGTTTTTTTTATATGAATGGCTTTATTCAAATGATAACATAAATTTTGGTTGAGTTTCCTTTCCTTAAAGAATAAAGTATTTATTACTAGTAACTTGATAGTTATTTAAAAATCATGATATACTTTCAGTTTTTAAAAGTTGTAAGAAAAATTAGAATGTATTTTACTTAAATTTTGATTAATTCAAGATATTTCATATACATTTTTTAAAGTCTTATTCTATCAAATAAGCTGTTATTAGATTTAAAAAAATATGTTTCTCTAAAAGTAATTTTTTTTCTGTATAAATTTCTGTTTTACTAATTTTTAAATTGGTTCTTTTTAAAACTAAATATAATGAGAGAATTTAAAAAAAATTGATTTAATTATGACCAACTTTGTTTCATTTTATTAAAGATAAAAAATCTTTGTGAAGATAAATAAAAAGAATTAAATAGTTGATTCTTCAATTACATATAAATATGTATGTGTTCATGTCTGTTTCTATACTATGTTACTGCTTGTTTTTGTCTTCGTATAGTAAAACACGGAATTGAAAAAAGGTCTGATTATATTATTCAACTATGAATCACACAATCAACAATAAGAAATCAATCTCTAAAAGCTAAATTTTTAAAAATTTAAAGCATTTTGAAACAAGTTATATAATTAGTGAAAGTATCAGGAACAAATAAATTCAAAAGGAGAGGGAATGGTTTTACTGTAAAGATAAAAATATCTGTGCATGATGTGTAGTTTTTTAAATATCTCCTACACTGCCTTTCTTCCCCCGTTTTCTGTATGTCTTGATTTTTTTTCTTCTTGAAAGTTTTGATACTCTTAAATATAATGATTTCAAATTTAATAATAATTTTAAAAACGTAAACCTTTTTTCATTTACTATAATTATAACTAGCACATGCCTGAACTTTTCTCAGAGTGATGTCACTGAATGATATCTACCAACTTTCAACCAATGAAGGGACATGGAAAGTAGTAGAGTGTTCTTTTTCCAATACGGAATTCACTGGATGCAGTAAAAATGGACTGGGTGGGCCATCTGAAGTGTTAAAGTGCAGTTAGCTGTTACTTGTCATTTGTTGTATGTGTTCATGTCTGTTTCTATTCTATGTTACTGCTTGTTTTTGTCTTCGTAAAGTAAAACACGGAATTGAAAAAAGGTCTGATTATATTATTCAACTATGAATCAATCAACAACAAAAAATCAATCTCTAAAAGCTAAATTTTAAAAAATTTAAAGCATTTTGAAACAAGTTATATAATTAGTGAAAGTATCAGGAACAAATAAATTCAAAAGGAGAGGGAATGGTTTTACTGTAAAGATAAAAATAACTGTGCATGATGTGTAGTTTTTTAAATATCTCCTACACTGCCTTTCTTCCCTCGTTTTCTGTATGTCTTGATTTTTTTTCTTCTTGAAGGTTTTGATACTGATAATCTAAAACCTCCTGTGTGGGTAGGGGGAGAAACAGAAGCGTTGGCTCGCTTAGAAAGACATCTAGAACGTAAGGCAAGTATTTTTTTAGTAAAAATTTGTAGAGAAAATGCTCAACTCTTTTGCATTCAAAATGACCATTCTACACTGCTTTGGGAATGATGATGCAATCAATTTGCAAAATTGGGAAAAAAATAATAAATAATGTTTGAAGTTCTTTTTTTTAAAGAAAAGTCATTTACAAGATTTTAGATATAAGATAACAAAGAAAAAAAAATTATAACAATGCTGCCATTTACAATGTAAAACAGGTGCTAAAAAATTATATTGGAAAAATTTTAATTCTGATAGTTTCCACTCACTACAAGATAAAAATTAGTTGTGAAAATGGAACACATTAGTCAAGCATATGCTAACTTTCTGCGCTTAATATTATCTAGTAATTTTGCTAAAAAAAATCTTTGATTATGTAAAATATTTTTTGCCTGGATATTTTATATTTTTAATAGGAATTAGTGCATCAAATTAAAAAAGTATGATTTAATTACACTTTATTTTTATCATTAGTAGGATTATATAAAAGGTTATATATGTTTTATTTATATGATTAAGAAATATATCATGTAAAACTCAATAATTCATAAACACTTAATATGTTTTATACGTAACATATGTAGCATCTTTGCAATACATTGAATAAGTTTTGTAATGTAACTGTTTGAAATGTATTTTTTATTATTCTGCTATGTATTTTTGATGAAATAATATTGAATTCCTATTTTTCTAGCATATTTTAAATTTTATCTAATTCATGTTTTGGAATTAATGTTTTTTTAAACTGTAGGCTTGGGTAGCCAGTTTTGGTAGACCAAAAATGACACCTCAATCACTTTTGCCAAGTCAAACAGGGCTAAGCCCTTATCTACGATTTGGATGTTTATCAGCCAGATTATTCTATCAAGAATTGACTGAATTGTATAGAAAGGTAACATATTTAATTTGTATATATTTCCAAATATACTGTTAAACATGGTTAAAAAATTTAAATTTTAAATTCCTAATGCATATTTTATATCTTTCAATAGATTTTTTAACTACAGTCCTATTTGAATCATTAAAAATTTTAGGTATTTTTAGATTAATAGAAGGCATTTAGAACCATATTTTATCAATAGGAATAAATAAATTTGATAAAAAATTTCTCTGTTAAAAATATTTTTAAAAATGCATTGAGAGAAAAATAATTTTGTCTGAAATATTACAGTTTCATATAAAGTGCATGTCAGTTGAGGAATTTTTTTTGTTAATGTGGTAAAAATTGAACTAAAATTTACTTTTTCTAGAAACTGGCTTAGTATTATACATTTTTAAGAATGCTTTATGAATCATTTTTGAAAGATTGTTTTGAAGATAAGGAAATATATATGACTTAAGTCAAAAAGGTACATATTGGACATAAAAATAAAAAATAAACTGCAAAATAATATAAGTTTTTAAATGAACCTTTTAGAGTTTCTTTTTTCCCCCATTCCCTTTTGAAAAGGGTTTAATTGTTTCTTTAATGTCAACAGATCTTATCATATTTCAGTCCAACTATATATATATATCAATTGGGACCGGTCACCGTTCGGATACGCGATTGTTCGGATAGCCGAAAACTGAATGTGATTCATGTAGTATATGAAACCAGATACCATGCAAATTTGAAAATCATCACATGCGGGAAACGTGCTTGAAGAAAAAGTAAAATATGTGCAAAATGTCGCACAACATTTATTGTAGAAAATAATCACTTATTTTTCGCTGTACCATTGTACACCTTCGTTTTTTTCACTGCAAGGTCTCTGATTCTCTTGAGCATCAGTAGTTGAGTAGGACAGCACTCTGATTGTTGTTCGTACCACTTCACAGCTGTCTCTAATGCATAAAATGCACCAGCATGTGATGGACCCTTGCTACTTTTGTTGTTGTTGTTTCCTGTCACTTTTGGCCTCACGTGAAACAACTGTGGAACATATTGCACTGTTCGAAAACGCACCCGGACTTTGGTCCAGATAATAAACATTCGGATAAACGACATTGTACTGTATATATAGGTACATTCACAGTCTATTTTATTTTGTTGTAGATTTTAAATGGCCTATTCGTTTTAGAAGGAGAAAAAATATCTTTAAGCCATGAAGTCATCTTTTTCACACAGACAACTTTTAAAATCTATCAAAATTTGGATAAATTGATTGTTGTCCATTGCTCATATTCAGTTGTAAAGTGCTAAGAGGCTTTGAGTAGAGGCAGTATACAAAGTCCATAGTTATTTAACCACAGGTTAAGTGAACCGTGAGTTACAGTTTTAATATAAGTTAGGGAATTATGTGAGTTGCAACATTGATATGAATATGAATTTTTGTAAGAATTCAGTTAGACTTGAAAGAAAAAGAAAATAACATCTTTACTTTGAAAATTATTTTATTAAAATGCACATAAAAATTTTACTTGGAGATTATTTAGAAACCCCATTTGTTGATTAGCCTACTGAACTTATTAAAGAAACTTAGCAATAAATGAACAAATTTTTGCATTAAACTACACAGTAGTTGGTTAATTCAAGAAAATAAATTTATAATCAAGTTTATGATTTTTATAATTTATAAATTAATTGCATGCTACAAAAAATATTTCATAAAAGAATACTTGAATTATTTTTTAAGAAATAAATATTGTTCTAGAAAACATTTTATCTATTGCTTTTTAGCCTGAAATTTATATAACGTATAATTTTTTCCCTTCTATTTTTAGATAAAAAAGGTTAACCCGCCACTTTCTCTTCATGGCCAGATCTTGTGGAGAGAATTCTTTTATTGTGCTGCAACAAACAATCCAAAATTTGACCACATGATTGGAAATTCTATGTGTGTTCAAATACCCTGGGATGTAAATTCTGAAGCTTTGGCAAAATGGACAAACGTAAATTTCAGATTATTTCTTAAATTTAAAATTTATATGAAGTAATAATATTTAACTAATACTGAAGTATTACATGAAGTTAATATTTTTTTAACGATTTTCTAGGGTCAAACTGGTTTTCCTTGGATTGATGCTATCATGACCCAACTTCGAGAAGAAGGCTGGATTCATCATGTTGCAAGACATGCAGTGGCATGCTTTTTAACCAGAGGTGATCTATGGATATCTTGGGAAGAAGGAATGAAGGTACTAAATATTTTTGTTAGTTTTTTTTAAATACTTTTTCTTTAATTGCATTTATTTCCCAGGCTATAGGATATATTTTTTTTACACCAAAATGTGTCCAAAAAATCAGCTTGTTTCTAATAAGCTAAGGTTATAATTTTGTCTTCTAAATGGCAAGCTTGATCTTTCAGAGGAAAATATTATTACAATTTTTTTCTTTCATTAGGCATAGAAAATGGTTGTCTTTATAATAAAAATCAATAATATCACTGTTTTGTACAAGTAGAAAGCAATAGAATTTATGTATTTCCTTGAAAGTACTTCCTAAAAAATTCCCACATAAATTGCATATGTATAAAAGTAGTATATATGTGTAGCATAATGTAAATTAGTTTTATCTTGCAAGTTAAATATAGTTCAAAAAATAACTTTCATAGCTCTTATTTAGGAGCAATGTAGGTCGGCTTTCAGATGCATCAATTTTATAAAATGAGTAAAATTATAGAAAGTTTAGATTTAGTAATGTACACATTAAAGGAAAAGTTATAAAATTAAATAGCTCTACTTCTCACATGAAACTGTATGGATTCAGTAATGAATAAATGCTTATATATTTGCTAATATTTTAATATAATAGTTAAATTTTCATTGTGTAAAGTTTTATAATTAAAAAAGATACTTTCATCCTTTTTTCTGTCTGATTAAGTATTTTTCATAAATTCTAACCTGATAAATCACAGTGCTTCATGAAGGCCAGAAAATATGATAGACTTGATTATGAGATGAGTTAATACATGTGATGGTTTTGTTAGTTACAATCATATTATAAAAGACATCTATAGAAAAATAACTAAATACTCGTAGATATGACATACATAAATACATTAGAATAATTTGATGTATTTCAAATATGTTTTTGCATTTATTACATTATTCATATGTTATTGCTTGAGGGATCTCTATTTGTTTATTAGTTTTTGTTTTCTTTTTTTAATGAAACAAACACAACTTTGCTTTTCTAAACAATATACAAGTGTCAATTATTTTCATACCATGTTTTTTAATACTCTACCAGTATTATGTCTATGAAATTTGTCATAGTTGGAATTTTCTGATATTGTTTTTAATAAAAAGGCAGTCTTAATTATTAACTGCAGAGATTTATTTATTCTATAGTACTTATATTTTCATTTCCTAATATTACACTATTACATTAGTCTGAATGTAATATGAATATAATGGTGATTTACACATTTCTGTGTAATATTGGTTGAATTTAGCATCAATTTTTTTTACAAATTCTTTTTATCCAAATGATTTGCATTACTTAATTTTGTCATTTTATCTATTTTCCATTTGTATTCTTGATACTATTATTCTTTCAAAAATGTAAGAATATTTTTAAAGTTATGTAATTCTATTCTTAGTGTCAATGATTCACGAAATTTATCTTCTTAAGGGATACTAAAAGGTGTAATGTGTGTTTATGGAGCTAAAAACACTTTTATATGTGTAAGTTTTCTATAAATCATAATGTTAAACTAGATTCATATTGCAATACAATATTTTCTTTTTTATTTCTCTGGTTGTTGATTAATATCAGGATGATGTACTTAGTTTTATAAATAACTGAATATTTTACCTCTTAATAATTCATCATAATTATAAGATATATATTTTATATTGTAGGTGTTTGATGAATTGCTGTTAGATGCTGACTGGAGTGTAAATGCTGGTTCTTGGATGTGGTTGTCTTGTAGTTCATTTTTTCAACAGTTTTTTCATTTATATTGTCCTGTAAGATTTGGCAGAAAAGCAGATCCTAACGGAGATTATATTAGGTAAAAAGTATTACATATTTATGTATGTATATTTATTTCATCTTTATGTATATCTTAAATTCTTATTCGATAGTATAATTTTGATTATTTTTTATTATTGCTTCACTATTGTAAAATTTAATTTCTCTTATTTATTCCTTCTTTTTTAAAAGAATTATTGGATTGATTATATTTAATGACAGTGACTAAGGTATGACAAAATTTCCTCACAGTTTTATTATGATTGTTAATTGTCTCTTTGTTGCCCTAGTGTAGCTACAAAATGTGATGCTAGTAAGTAATCAATCTGTATTGAAATTAAAAAAAAATCAAGGACAGTTGCATACTGACTTTCTTCAGATAAATAAAGCATTCCACTTACTATAACATTGATTGTTCATATAATTATTTTTGCATAATTGATGCCCTTTCTGATACATGAACATCCTTAGGAAATTTATGGCCTTGAGATACTTAGGTAATCGTTTTATAGAGATTGTCTTTGGTAAACATGGATAGCATACTTCCTGAATGCCTAGCTGTCATATTCTCTATTTTCAACCTTCCTCTTTATCAACCAATATTTACCTTCTCCAATCCTTTATTTTATGTTTAGATCGCAAATATATATTTAACAATTATTTATAAAATAAGTTTGGTAATTTGTAAATTAAGGAGTGTTTTTCATGCAGCTCAGTCTAATATGATAATTGTACCATAAAACTATCTAATAAGTGAATTTAAAGCATCTGAAATTAATTTGTATTATTACAAAAAAGGGAAAACCCTATTAAGAGCTATCAGTAATGATTGTTTCAATATGTACCGTTTAATATACAAGTGCCATTTAATTTTATTAAAGGAACTAAATAATTTAAAACTTTTATTTGATACAAAATTTATATCATATGATTATTTATGTGATAAAACATACATTTTTATTAGATACTTAAAACAGAGTAGATGAATCCTTTGAACTCAATATTTAGCTTTATGTCAAATAAAATTTTTTAAAAAAAAAATGAATTTTTCATGTTATTTTAGTTTTTTGAAATATTTAAGCTATTGTCAGTTAAAATGTCTACATTTTGAAAAAGAAAATGTAATGCATTGATTGATAATGATTTGCACAAATTTTATTTTCTCTGAGTAATTTTAACAAAGGAATTTTGACTCATTAAATTCTTTAAGGAATTCTTAAAAAATTAAATGATTTACTTCCTATAACAATATAGAAAGGGCTGCATTTTTATTGTTGAAATGTGTTTAATACTCTTGTGAAATTCTTTTCAAATAAAAAGAAACTGTTTATTTCCTTTTCCAATCTTGCTATTCAGATTCTCGGTTTCATTTTCTTTGTTGCTGTTATGTACTTTTCCCCCTATTTAATTGCTTGCATTCGAAATGAGGCATAATTTAGTTTTTTCTGTAAGTGGAAGTAATATTAATTTTCATAAAAATATTAAATGCAACCAAATCTTTATAGTTGATTTATGATAATAAATTTTAATTTATGAATTTTAAGTAACCGATATAGCTGCAGTTGATTACATCACTGTGTATCATACCTGTGTTATCAACTACTTGTCATGGGAATTAACAATTTTACATAGTTAACTTTAATTTAAAATAAATAATAAATTCCCTTGTTTTGAAAAGGGAATTAGAAGAAGAATACATTATAAAGCTATTTAGATTTTAATTTTTGGAGTATCTAGAGATGTATAATTATGTTGTAAAATCATATTATAATTTAAATAGCTGTTATATATGGTACTTCTTGCCTATTTGTATCTGTATGGTGTGATATTTGAACAAAAATGCTTTGCTGTAAAATTTCCTGCTACTGAAAAAGAGCTTAATACATCTTATTTCATCAGCTGATTCCATATTTTCATCATTGTATTAAATTGCTAGAACAATCTAGCTGATAGTATAACAGATGGAAAGGGCAGTAGTATTTACAAGATTTGAAAGTAATACAGTAGAGTCTTGACAACTTGGCTTAATGTGGACAGAAGGATGTCCGAGTTTTTGTAAAAATGCCAGGTTATCGAGAATGGGATTAAAAAAAAAATACAGGCGTGTTTCCTCAGAAACATTTGTATGTATTGTTTGCTAGAGAATACAACAGAAAATAAACTACCTAAATACCCTTAAGCAAAGGGTATTTATTCTATTTACAAGTATGTTCTTTATGAAGGCATAGAGCATTTATTACATGAAAATGAAAGTTAATGAATACATAGTAAAGAGTAATTTACCCTATCAGGCACACATCAGAAAAATACTTTATGAAGGCATAAAGTTGTCTGTAATGAAAATTAAGTAACCGACTTTACAAAAACTGGTTACTTTTTAAAAAAGAAATGCATAATGTCTTGAGTACTGCATTCTGCCTTTTGCTGCTTCACCTTAGAGACAAGGAAGAAACGGTAAGTCCATTACTGAAGCATTTTGTTGATCAAAATACTGAAGGATGGTTTCAACAGCCCTTAGTTATTCACTGTCTGATATTTTAGGAGTTTGTATGGTGTCCTCAATGTTAATGTCTTCAAAATTTCCGGCATTTTTTCATTGACTGTAACAACAGCAATAATTTCTGCATCAGACATAATATCTTGCTCAGTATCATTCTGGAACCACTGTTCAACAATTTGCAAGGCTGTGGCCAAGTTATTTGGACTGCCTCACTATCAAGTGCTGAGTTTTTGGGACTCTACCGTACTCATTTTTGTATATATCTAATCCATATGATGAAGGACATATGGGTACTTCCCTTAAATGCAGACCCAAACTCAGATAGATTGACTGTATCAAAAAAGATTTAGTTGCCTTAAGGATGAAGAATTGGAGGACTATTGCTAATAAAACACTGGCCTATAGAAAACTTTATGAGAAGTGAAAGATTTGTCTAGCTACTGAAGAAGATTTATAATATTAGCAACTGATATAAAGCAAAATTTTGCATGTTTCCTTTTTTGTTTGACTTAATGGTTCCTATAAGTGATAAGTACTAGAGTGTGATATGTATACTATTCAGCTATTATACAAAAGCTAAAAAAAAAAAAAATGACAGATATGATGAATGTTTATTAATAAAAAATGATAGGAATTGTAGAAAATTTTTCTAAATAAAAATGATGAAAAGAAAGTAAACCCCTTTGTTAAAACAATAAGTTAAAGTAATACTGTAATATTAAAAAGGTTTTGCATTAATAATTGAATTTAAAAATATTGAATTTTGTCAAAAGTAATTAAAATATCAAAGAAAATTTATATTTATAAATAACTTAGAGAGTTATAAGTTTCTACTGAATAATTTTCTTTAATACATTTTATCAGTTTTCAGTATAGGTTACAAGTATTGAAAGCATACATTTGTTTTAGAAATTCTCTGATATTTTCTTATTCTAATTTTTTATTACAGTATATTTTTTATAAATTTTTGTCTCCATTATTCAGTTTATTTCTTTTATTTTCATCTATCAGTTATTACCACATTTTTTTTAAATGTTTTATAGGAGGTACTTACCAGTACTTAAAAACTTTCCAACCAAATATATTCATGAGCCATGGACTGCACCTCAGAAAGTACAAATTGCAGCTAAATGTGTTATTGGCAAGGATTATCCAATGCCAATGGTAAATCATCAAGAGGTCAGTCATATAAACTTGGAAAGAATGAAACAAGTTTATCAACAGCTTAGTCATTATAGAGGAGCAAGTGAGTTAGAAATTGCTATTTCTGTTATAATTTTAAAAATGATTAATCTGAATTTTGATAAATTTAGTTAATAGAACATAATATTTGAATGAATATGTTTATTACTAAAAATGATGCATCATCTCTTTTGGTGATTTTTTTTGGAATATAATTTATTGGATAAGGATTTTGTTAAGAATACAGTATAAGAAATTTAAGTTATTGTTATACTGGGTAATTTGTATAGAAGGAGGAAAAAAACTGTTAGTGTATAGATGTAACTTAGATATTACTAATCCAAGAGAGCATTACAAATGAAAAAGAATATAAACACAATCTAAAATATTTTAACATGGCTGTAGACACTGATATGTGTAAAAAAAATTTAAAGTGGAAAAAAAGATAGAAAATATATTTTTAGTATAAAAATATGATTTGTGAGGCTAAGATATGCTGGGGTTCAAAATTAAAGGAATTTGCATATTACGCTACATTTCTTAAAAAGTACTGAATGAAAGGTAGAACTAATGCTTTCATATATATAAATTTTTACTGTTGATTACATTAGGATACACATGTGTATGTGGACTGTGAATTTGAAGGAAAATACTTAATATAAGAACATACACTTCAGTAACTTTTGCAGTATATGTATGTTATTTGCAACATTCAGTAAAATTCAAAAGCAAATGGTTAAAATGAATAGCCTCAAATGTTTGGGTAATGGAATGTGATTTTGAATCATCCTAAGATTTTAAGCAGAGTGGTCTCAAGTATAGATCGGTGGATACTCTTAATATAATATCCAGTATTGTACACAACTTATGTAGACAATTTATTGAAACCAGACCTGTATAGAGAAAGCCTGGAAAAGGTCGTCCAAGAGTAGCGATGGCCTATGAAGTTCAATATTTATTCTTTACAATAAAGCCTGAAAATAGAATGTAACAACTTACCTGCTGTCTTGTAAACTTCATTGGACCACAGGAACTCAAATTTCAAGCTTACATTTCCAGAAAGCTAAATGAAGTTTGTTGCAAGAAGATTTCTTGCTTGCATTCTGCACATTGGAGAGCTTGCTTAGCATGGTATAAAACAACATAGATATTGGAGTAGGACCAAATAAATTAGACTAGTATAGCAACTAAGATTTGATTGTATAAGCAGGCATCTCTTCGAATGAGTTAATTTTGATTTAAGAATGAATAACCTCTATTTTAGACTTTTCTACTGTGATGAGCCAACCATATGTATGATCATGGATGTGCCTCATAAATATTTGTAGGGTATCTTTTTTTATATATATATTAAATTACATACATGTACAAATACCTAATTTCATCAAAATGTCTTTGTCCAATATTTCTAGAAATTGAAGGGGGGGGGGAGGAAATGTTCTGAAATTTAACATAATGTATGTTTAAATAATGATTAAGAATTTAATTGAAATTTTAAGACAATTGAAGTTTAACTACACTAAATTTGAAAGATGTTAAGCGTGTAGTGAAGGATCTGAAAAAATTGGATGAATCAGTTTTGAAAACCCTGTGATGAATGACAAGTTATTTTAAATGTATTATACACATATTTTTTAATACTTAATGCGGGAAGTTTTTATATGCTAGAAATATATTGGCCTATGATTCAGTGTTCTCTGTACACAATTTGAATGGATTGTAAAGAACATGAATAAAACTGTAATAAAATATAATATGCTCTAAAATAATATTTTGCTTCTAAATTGTTTTATCTGTATTGAAATAGACATATTTCATTTCCATCTTTTTAACAATCATTGTTTTTATAGATTTTTCCATTAATATATCTTAAAACTTGATATTTTCCTTTCAAAAAAATTTTAGATTTTGAATTTATTCATTTTTTTTTCTTTCAAAAATGAATTTCGGCGATGCATTTATTTCCCCCCTAAATCGTCTTATTTATGCATTTGAAATCATTAAGTAAAATTTTGATGTTTCTTTTTCTAGTAAATAATTGTAACAGTTTAGATACCAGTATAATGAAAATTATTACTTTTGCTTAGTTCTATTTTTTCTCTCTCCTAAATGCAGATATGTATAACAGTTCTTATAATCAAGTAAATCAAAGGGATGGTGATGATGGATATCATAAGAGTGCAAAACGTCGTGCTGTTGAATATCCAGATGATTCAAATCAAGTGTAAGTTGATCTTTTTTAATTTATTGGAAGAAACAAAATGATTAATTATGTGCTAAAGTATTAATTTATTGTTTATTTTTTTCATGTGTATTTATATATGAAATTTTTATTGCAGGCAAAAGAGAGATATTTCACTGAAATAGACTCAATCTCTCTATTAAGTATTGTCTTTATATTGAAGTCTTTCATGTCTTATGTGCAATTTCAACCTGCACAGGAGTTTACATTCCATCAGCTGATTTATCAATACATTCAGATAAATTTTATGTTCTCAAAGAAATCTCACTTTGCATTTGTAATATTCATTATTTATGTAAAAAAAGGTACCAAGGAATTTTCGACACATAACACACACAATTTTTACTTTTTCTGAACTTGTGGAGATTGAAGAAAGAATAGAAAACAGTTGTTTGTGTATTTTGTTTTAAATGTAAAATAAATTATTATTAAAAAATATCCATATTGGAGGTTTATTAAAAATTTGGTTTTAGTTTTTAAAATATTAATAGGGAAGATTAAAATTCTTAAGCATTGCAATTTTATTTAAAGAGTTTTTATAATTTATGTATTTAATTTTTTAATTTCAAAATGGAATTTGATGCATGCTTTTAAATGTTTAAAAAGTTTTTATAAAATTATCTTCATGCTCAGAGCATGTTAAAAACATTGTTGAAATTTTTAGCAGATTTTGCAATTTAAAATGATTATACAACAAGGAAATATGTAAGCATAATTTTTTCATGTTTCATTAAAAAATTATTAATATTATTTTTATTAATTTGTTTGAATTTTCAATTATAAAATCATAATTTTTCTCTTTTTCTAAAATTTAAATTAAATATTAGGGGAAAAAATAAGAATATCAAAACTACTTGTTTAAAAAAAAAGCCAGACATCCCCCCCCCCCCCCAGGAAGGATACTTTTAATTTTTTGAGGTTTGCTTTTGTTCCTTTAAGATACATTTTCTGATGAAAAATGGAGTTTCATAAGTTGGTGGGCTCATTTACACACAAATCTTATTTCTTCTAAATACTAGACTGTAATAAGAAAATACTGATGTTAATTTTTTTAATCAATGAAGATGAGCTTAGGGAGGAGTAATGCTGAAATAATTTTTGTTCTAAGTAACTTTGAAGTAAAATAAAATGTTTGATAAGAGCCACATATACACATTAAATAAAATTAATATATTGTGATAAACAATATTTAAAATATAAATATTACTATATTTAAATTAGTACTATTATAATTTAAATGTAATCACTATTCAATTGTTTTCAAAAATTTCAAGTCTGTTATGTAATTTTCTTTGAGAATTAATATATACCTAGAAAAGTTATGAATGTGATAAAGTACATGGGGTTTGAAAAAATAAACTTGATTTTAATTTAAAAATTGTTTCTTGCATAGAATTTAAGACTCTTGAAGTTAATGAATTTTTAGTATAAGTTGAAAATGTTTCTTAATTTTTGATAAAAAGGAACAATATTTTGTAGACCAAATTTCATCCAATTATTTTTATAGAATTGTATTTGCATACATTTTACTTATCACTTCTTAATAAAATCACTATTTATGTAAATTAAAAATTTTTTAAAAATTTAAGTTCAAACATTTTGAATATTATGTATTTTTAATAATATAAGTACCATCAACATTTTTCAATTCAAAAGCTATCTATTTTTATGTGTACAAGCATGTTATCTCCTTTTTGTGCTATTTTTATAAAGCGCAGATATTTTTTAATGTAAAAGGTTAAACACAATCATTATGTTTTTATTAGTATTTAAAACATAAGACATTCATTTTTTGTTAACAAAAGGATACAAGTTTGAAATTTTTTATTTCTGCTCTGATATCAAATTAATGTAGCTGTTATGTTTGATGTAAATATGTGTAATAATTAAGCATTTGTCTATTTAAAACAAAGAAATTAACAATCTAAATACTAAGCTAAATTACACTGGTGTCCAAAAGTTAAGCATAATTGGTAATTATGTGAATAAAGAAGGAACTGTAAATCAGAATGGCCGAAAATGTGATATGCGAGTGTAAAATGGTTATAAAATAGGGAAGCAAATCAAAAGAATGATAATAATTAATTTTATTATCCAAAGTAGCAGTTTGAAGGAAAACTGAGCATAGCAAGGATTCACACTTTAAAGAAAAAAATTAAAGAAAACATTAAATAAAATACTCATGCTGCAGTTTAATAAGGCGTGTGGTCACTCTCAGACAGCCAGGCACGCTGCACAGCGATTTACCATACTTGCTATGAGATGAAGAATGTGTTGTGGGCTCAAACGGTTCCAAGCTTCTTGGAGAGCTCTCTTCAGTTCTGTAATGGAGCTTGGTGGGTGCGAAAGGGCTGCAATTTGTCTCCCGGGCATATCCCATACATGCTCGATAGGATTTAAATCAGGAGTTTGCAGGCCACGACATGCGCTGGATGTTTTCCGTTTCAAGGAAGTCATCAATCAGCACCGCTTGGTGACATGGCGCATTATCATCCATGAATATGAAGTCGGGACCGACAGCACCTTGAAACAAGCGAACATAAGGCTCAAGAACTTTGTCTCTGTATTTTTGAGCAGTCACAGACCCAGTGTCAAAGAAACGGAGGTCTGCGCGGTTGTCCATCATGATGCCTGCCCATACCATTACTCTCCTTGATGGAAAATGATGTTTTTCCGTTTTGTTTCTTGGTTCAAAACGTGTCCCACGTTCTCTCCATGTCGTTACCTGCCGAGAATCACTACTCAGACTAAACCGGGACTCGTCACTGAACATCACATTGGCCCACTCTCCCACACTCCAATGTTGATGTTTCAAACTCCAGTTCAAACGAGCACGTTTATGCGCAGACATGAGGGGAATGCACACTGCTGGTCTTCTGGCATACAGGCCAGCATGATTGAGTCTTGTATAAACAGTTTGTCTCGAAATTCGTATTCCTGTGGCGACTGTGATCGCCAAACCCAGTGCTCTGGCAGTACTGCCCCTCTGACGTCGCACACTTATTACCAGATATCGGTCTTGGCGAGGGGTTGTGACTCTTGGTCGACCTGATACTGGTTATCGGGTAACCTCTCCCGTTCATTGAAACCTCTGCCACAGTCTTGAGATCACAGACTGGTCCACATTCAGAATTCGAGACACTTCGGTTTGTTATCGTGGTGATTCCAGCATTCCAACGATTCTTCCTTTCGTAAACATGTCCAATTGGCGTCTTTGTGCCATCATTCACCTTGTTTGGTTAACAACGTTCCTTCGCACAGCAGTTGCATGAAACTTGTCTGAACTGCCTATGCTGCGTGAATCGGTTTGTCTGCGTTCCGACATGCGCCGGTGTTTCGCGCAGAACGTAGTCGACTGAAAAGTTTTGCATAAACCCAATGTTTCTTCTTCACCCAATTAATATCCGCAAGTAATTTGGAATAATTTTACGAATATTTGCTCCATGTTTTTCGCATTTTACGATTTATGCTTAACTTTTGGACACCAGTGTACATCTCAAGATTATATCAAATATGAAAGGAATGAATCTTAAAAGTTTTTCAGTAAATGTGTTGGTATATATGTTTATTTCTAGCCCCAAAACACTGGATATGTAATAAAATATAAAATTTTGATTTCGAGTCTATAGAGTAAATTATTAATTTTTTTTAGTTCCATGTGAAAATATTGCTTACTAACAGCATTGGTATATAAAGGGTTAACTGTATTGCATTAACATTTTTGATTATATATTCTATTATCTTTGTAATTGTATTTAATATAGAAATGTGTCGTGGAATCAAAAAATGAACAAAATCTTTAACTGCTTTCTTGTTTGATTTTATATTGAGTGCATCAATTTCTGTTCCTTAAAAGCAATTTGAAATTATATATATATTTTTACCTAAATTATAGCAGTTATAAAATGCTGCAACATTATGGTAAAATGTCCAAGTGTGTATTAATTATAATTTATTAATTGAACTTTATTAGCTTTTTGGCTAAATAAACTATTAATCTTAAATTTTGGTAACAAAGGATTATCTTTATATTTTTTGCACTTATTTCGTTGTTTTTTTATGTATATATTATGCATACAACAATTTTTTATGTTGTGTCAATTTTATATAAGGTATCTGTTGGATTAGTGACTGAAATTTAGATACAAAATATTTTTACGTAACCTAACAAAATTTTTTGAAATTGAGAATAATAAATTATGTGCCAAGCAAAATATGCTGATTTCAATCTTCTACATGAAGAGCTTTAATAATACAGGTAACTTAAATTCATTGACTTTTTAAAAAAAATAAACCTCCTTAAAGATTTAATTTGCCCTTTTTCATTTTATTTAAAGTGAACAGTAAATGTGTTTATTTCCGATATTTTTGCAATTTAAAATTGGAATGTATTATGCATGCTAATAAATAAAAATTTTATGAGAAAATTAAAAACTACCCCTTGGAATCATTTTTCTATTTCTGAGAAAAAATGCACAGAAATCACCTATTACAAATGTATTCTGAAGAGGAACAAAAAAATTTTAAACTTTACATGCTACACATAAAGCTGGAAATACCAAGAAAGTTGATTTTTTGTTAGGGATTATACTTTTTTGGAAAATAAAAAAAGATTTTAAAAAGTGTAAAAAGCTACTGCTGTTGTGATAATTTTTAAATATATTTCATAACAAATTTGAACAAATCAATAAACTTACCCCCCCCCCCTTTTTGTACATAAAATGTTATGCAAATATTTTATATTTGTAAGTTCAAGCTTGAAATTTTGAGAATATGTTTTGAATGTTTTAATTATTGCAAAATAACACTTTATATAAAGTATAACAGTACTTTTTTTCAAATTGAAAAAAGCCTTATATAATTATTTTATTTTATTTGAAATCAACAGAAAATTTTAAATTATATACTAGACTATATTATCTTTAAGGGTCTGTCAATCTTTTTATATTTTTGACTTTATTCTAGGGTAAAATTTATATGAACTGGAAATAACTTAGAATTTTGGGGCCCATGAGCTATTTATGTACAGCTTTGATTATCTATATTCTTATTTTTTGTTAATTGTTTTCTTTAAGATGTTAGTTATTTGTTTAAATTTCTATCCTTTGAAGTCTTATTTGTACCTCTAACAAAATAAAACAAAATTGATCTAAATTCTTGCATAATCAGTTACCAATCAGGATGATTCTGTTATTCATAAAACTGAGTTTAAATTATTCATTGTGAAAATTCAAATTTTATTTTCACTTTCATTTCAGACGGTAAAGACGTAAGTAAAACAAAAATAATAAAATAAATTTAATAATGAATATATAACTTTTAAAATTGCATTATTCTTGAAAGTAAATGGATTAATGATACTTTATCCAATTCTGCACATATACAAATTCATGTTATGTATTTATTACATTAAATGTATAAAGTGTTAAGACAATCTATTTGTGAAAGATATGTATTGCATGTGATGAATTGTCAAATGTTTAATTAATTTGTAAATTTCATTTTTATTGTAAAATTAGCCATATTTTAAGTAAAAGTTCGTTTTTAAAGTATTGTATTCAATATATATATATATTCATGTTCATTGTTATTAAATTCATGTCATCTCTGGAATAAATAAAAAGTCTATGTCTATTGCTTTAATATTGATTTTCTTGACCTCTACATTGGATGTTAGGTTTAATCCTTTGCACTTGATTTATTTTCAGTGTTAGGTGTAAACTTGTATTTATTTTTAGGGAGATGAATTAGAGTAATTTAAAATTAATAATTATTATTATAAAATATATAAACTGAAGTAAAATTGAACATTTTAGATTTAATTTCTAGAATCTATGAAAGTGTGATACTTAAAGCACTTTTGAACATGCAGGATATGTCTTTTACATATTTCACAAAAATAAACTGTGGTCTTCCATCTATCCTTGGCTTTTCTGTTTGAATAAACCATACAATCATAGTTTTCCAACAAGTTGATTCTCTGAATCTGATGTTGATGGTGGTCCACATTTTTTCCCTTGCTGCTGGTCTAAAATCTCCCACTAAGGAAAGAACTAGATGAATCAGTGGTATTTAGGAGGATGTGTGTTGGAGTGGCAAAGTAAAATGGCAGGATTATAAAAAAATAAACTTTATTTCCAACACAACAATCTCCTAAAATGGTGACCCCCGTTCTTTGAATGTAAAATTAAAAAAAAAAATAGACAAAAGTGATCACTCCTGTCCGGAGGCTGTTACTGGCTTATTTAGATTCCGCCACAGGTTGTATTATCATGACATTTTAAATCCATATTAGTAAATTCAAATTCAATGTCACTATCCTGTATGTTTTCATAATCCATTTTGGATTGGAAAATTAGTGTATGCACGATAGAATTGGACAAAGAGAAAAAAAGTTTTGTTTATTCAAATGCCACAGTGTTTTATAGTTGTTTAATATTTATATGTACACAGCATGTTTCAGAGTGATTTAGAGTTACTTCCAGTATGAAATGTGAGTGCAAACATTAACAGATAATTTGTGATTAGTACCAATTTTTAGTTATAATTTTCAATGAGGAAAGTTTTTCTCAAATTTCAAACAAATTCTAATTTTAGTGGTACATAAACAAGATTATAAATTTTAGTTTTTTTTTAGTAAAAGTAAATACAAAGGAAATCCTTTATTAAAATTATAAATAATTTTCCTGTAAGATTTGTTTCCTGCAAAGTAAACAAGAAATAACTTTTTTTAAAAAGGTAAGGTGGTCAAAACTAAAGAAATTTGGAACATTTTTAAAAGTTTAATATAACTAAAATTACAAAATAAAAATACTTATTCAATGATTAAAAATAATTTCATTGAAATGTTAAAGAAATTGGATATTAAAAAGTCCATATTAAAAATTACTTCATATATATACACCCAAGCAAAAATTAAAGAAAAAGTACAAATGCTCTTTTTTTTGTGGGTGGATTCTTTATAGTAATTTATTTACAACTACAAAGAACATTCAACAATTACATTAAAAAATTTCTTATCAGATAGACAACAGTTTTTCATCATATTGTCAAAATATCTTTGGTTCATTTTCTCTGGTAATTTTGAGACAAAAAAAAAAGACAGTGGCATGCAAATAGAAAGTTGTACATAACTCACGAATCACTATTTTCAAACATGGCAACAATATGTGAACATTTAGTCCCTTTCCTCTGTTAAATATCTAAAATCATTAATTACACCTTTAAAAATTCAACATTCTCTGATTTCAGTTAAATTAGAGCAAACCCAATGTAATGTTGTGATTATCAAATGTTCGTGAACGCTGGTTCGAGTTTATCAAGAATGATGGTACTATTGGACTGTATATAGTTTATTACGAGATGGTGCTATTCGCACGCTGTTCCAAGATGGAAGCTACCACAACAACTGGTGTGGAAGGTTACATCAAAACATTGGCGGAGGTGCTCAGTCGGTGGATGGCATGCGCGACAAAAAATAGATACAATTACGCGGACTGAACATCCATTATAAATTATCTGAAACTGTTAATTCATTTTTAAAAGCTAATTGATTGTATTTAAAACGCTTCTTTTGAAAACATTTCAACTGTATAATAGGCTGTGAATGGTGCATTTTAAATTATTGAAAGAAAATCACAATATTTACTGACTTCATAAATTAATCAACATGCAGACATACTGCAAATATTCATTCTAAATTAAGTAAGATCAAAGAAACATAATTAGAGCACAGTTACAGAGAAATGACTGATGGATCAGAGGTTTATGCATCTATTTTGTTTAAAAAAGAGCATTGAAACAGCTGAATGTCAAACATACTTGAAGCCATCAAGCTTCTTACATGGTATGATTTAAAACTACAAAATCCATCACTTCAGATCTAGTGCAATGTTAATGAAAACAAAATATTGGTATAGGTCATTGCTTAGAATTTGCTGTAACTGGTACCACGCAATGGACTTTGTAATTCTAAAGAGATATTTGCAATTCTACAAATCTCTTTTGGAATAACGTTCCATAGGCATTCGTTGAATGCCTCCATTTGCATTCTAGGTCTTCCCGTGAAGGCATTTCATCAAAATTTTTTGGTCAGAAGCTTTGGTTGAATTAGCTGAAGAAAAGTGGGTTTTATTTTGTTTATTACATTCTTGGGAAGACCAGCATGTTTGTCTAAAAACACTTTACCAGCAGATTGTGCTTGCTGGTAGGCACACCAGTTCTTGGATTCCACTGGACATGGATGGAATTGCTTTTACTGGAACAACAATGATAAAAGGCTGCAATCACAGCCCTTTGCATTTCTTCCAAATCACCAATGTTACTTCTAATTGAAATCCCATAATAATTTTGAATTTTGTCAATTAGTGTGTCGGAAAGTTTGCCCTTACCCCCCCAAGTCCTTTTTCCTTAGTTTTTAAGATTCTCAATTTGCTGCCCACTCTCTTTTGAATGTGACCTATACACTCGTATTTTGTGACACTGTCAATTTTGTAAATATCTTTGACAGCTAAATTACTTTTTGAATCGCCGTCACCATAAAATTTCACATATTCAAGTTTCCTGGTTTCACAGGAACGCTCGAGCAATCTATATGCACTAACAGACACCATGCTTCCAGCTTATCCCTGATGATTGCATGAGCATTGTTGTTTGTTCATACATTTACATTTTCCTCAAAAACCCTTTGATCTGTTACAAATTCTGCACCACCTCGACATAGTTCAACATCCAGAACTTTGCCTGTGTCAATTGATAGAACATTGACACAACCATTCAACGACGAATGGCCTAGTCTTTGCCACGTACCATCAACTGAAACGCCACATTCCACAACATCTGAAGAAATGTCTTTCAGTTTTCTAACTTCATCAGCAGCTTCAGTCATAACATTCTTTGATAGGACAGAAGCAACATTCAAATATTTTTTTTCACAAGACCTGTATGCAGCTTTTGATAGTGAAGGAATGTTTAAACCAGCACACAGTTTCTTTGAAGATGAATGGTCCCTTCCAATTATCTTCATTCCCCACACAAACTGCAAATTTATGTTGTCATTTTATTTGTTTTTCTTGTTGTTTGAAAAGCATGAACAAACATACAGTTTTTGCACTTCAAAGTCATACCTGAAGATAAGCCAAAAATCGAATCTTCTGTCAACTGAAGATTCACAATCAAACAGGAGGGACAACACAAATAACTGAACATACTTTGAAGTATTTTCACATCAAAGATTCGATATCCTGACATTTTATCTTTAGATGCAATATTTTCTGTAGAGAAAGATGTAGAACTCAACTTCTACTCACTAACAGTTGATACATCCAATGGCTTGTTTCGTTCAGTGTAATGATTGCCGGTAAATTTTCATTTTTGTGAACGTGATTTATTCTTGTGATTTCCCATCTCAAATGAAAAGCAGATTATTTTACGTAGTATTAAAATATTATAAACAGTAAAATAAGTGAGAAAACCAGAAATAATTTCAGCAAAATGATTCAAAAAAGCTACAGCAAAAACATAAACAATACTTTCAAATGAAAACAGAATGATCGTTGCCACTTTTTCTTAAACCAAATTCAATACTAAAATGATGGGGCTAAAAGATAGATGATTCTGCAAGTAAAATTATTTTTCAGATGAAAAATTGCATAAAAATACACTAAATACGAATGCAGAATACGACTTCCGGTTTCGAAATTACAACTTCCGGTTGTTTTTGATGAATAAAACTTGTTTTACAATTGCTATAACTTTTTTTCTAATTATACAAACAAAACAATATTAGTTAGCAAAAAAATAAAAATCGTATTTTTTAAAATCAAAATTGAGATTTTTAACGTAGTTGCATACCTTAAGACATTACTCTCAAGTATCTTTCTTTAAATTTCTGAAATAAAAGTTTCTCCATGTTATAGTGCAAACTATATTTAATAAAATCCATGAGTTATAGATCACACATAAAGTTATCAGCTCTGCCATTAAATTCATCATAAAGGAGTTATTATAAAAACTAAGTTTGATAAAACCTCATGTAACATGGTATGAAAATTTCCACATAAAAGTAACATATTTTCAAATAAAGTATGTTAATTGAAGTGAAATTCTCAACTTTTTACTGAACTTGATTCTTCCTTTACAGGAAGCATCCTTGATAATCACAAATTAATTTTTCCACATTGTTTGAAACTAAAATCATCTTGGGAATTCTTCTTCGCAAAGATTTGAAAGGGGGGTGGCTTCTTTTTTGACCATGTTCAAAATAATGAAGTCTGTTGTCAATACCCCTTTTGAAGTTTCTAGTGAAGCATTAATTCAAACCAACTCATTTCAAGAATATTTTATACATTTAATATATTTTATACATTTAATATATAATGACATGAAGCTGATTCATAAATAAATATGTAGTTCTGGATCATTATTACATCAATACAAATGAAAAGGTTTTTATTTTTTAGCATCATCAGGATTCACCAGTTCTTCCAATTGTTTTTTTAATACAATGAGTTCAAAGTCAGGTATATATCGTATTTCAGAGTGTTGTTCTTCGTGTGGATGAATACTAACAAAAACACCCATTGGTAGAGATGACTGAATAATTTCAAAAAAAGTAGAAGCACAGTATGCAGGTAAATTAGTGATCTGAAACAAGAAATTTTAAAATCAAAATAGTATAGATTTGGTTCATACTTTTAAAATATTATTCAACTATTTTTTCTATATTAATTTGCTCATTAACTCAGATGCTAAAATTTTTCTACTAACATGGTTCTAAACTAAAAGCAGTCCTGCAAACAAACCAATCCATACATACGAAGAAAAAGTTTCTTTCAAAATAAAGTATTTATATATTTTTTAAACAAATAGTTTTATGTATATTTCAAATTGTTCAAAACTAATAACTTAATATTCTCATTACATAAATATTAAATCATCAAAATGACACAAACAGAAATAATGTACAAGTTAAAAATACTTCTAAAAATGAATGATACCAATGTGTGTATTAATACCCTTAATCATGTTAAATGTATATTAATAAAAATATTTGAAACACTTTTTAAAAAATAAATTAAATTAATATAAAACAATTTTTGCACTAAATTAAAAAAAAAAAACTTTGTTAAACTATTTTAACATAATCATTTAATTATCTTTATATATACTGAATCATACTTGCTCATCTTGTAGAAAGCATAATGAAATATAAAAAAATGTAAATACCTGAATATTTCTTTCATATTTATTTAGAACACATTCAGAAGAAACTTTAGTAGTATTAGGTTCATGATTAGTCACTTTCCAGGCTTGATGAGGAGTAGCCCAACTTAAATGACAAATTAAACAAAATTATTATAAATTTATAAAGAAACATTTTTTAGTAATTTTTTACTATAATATATATACCGTAAAAACTGGCGTATAACATGCACTTTCAACACAAGAAATAAGATCGAAATATACAGTTGTGTGTTATATGCTTGGTATAAAAGGGAGACCTTTGAAAATAAAAAAAGATGATCATAGAAAAAAAAAGTTAGATCTCTACACAGATCAAAATGCAGTTTATTTAAAAGAAATGATATTCCTTATAAACTTAAAGGGCTGTAGTTCTAGAAATATTCTATTTTTTTCTAAAGTTTGAAATAATATCTCGACTAAATGACCAAAACAAGAACATTGTGTGCGTAAATTACAGGTTTTCTCTTAACAAAAAGAGGGTGCACATTAAAAGGTGAATGTATCTAAAAATTAAAAATTGCAGCTTCAAAGTATGGGTGTGCATTGCACGGCAATGTGCATTATACGCCGGATTTTATGGTATATGAGGGAACTGACTGCTCCATTCTTCCCCAGAAAGCAGTACCTTGGCTTCTAATATTACCTGCAACTGGAGATTGCACAGCAAATATAATTTGACTGGAAAGTCTTGTGCAGAAGATATGTCTGGCTGAGGCTATCGAGAAGAACCAAATAAAGAACTGATAAACTGATCAGTCCTTTAGTAAGTGAAAGTAGGTAACTAGATAATATATACGTGAGTGCCATTTACAAATCAATTGATTTGCCAACTCTATGAAAATGTACAAGAAAACTGTCCATACATCCATAGCCATCAAAATAAATAGATGCTCTCTGATTCAAGTGCTGTTTGAGTAAATCAACCCAACACAATAACATATATACATACAGTAAAAATATTGATCAAAGTGAGCCCACTGTTTTATCATGATAAACCAAATAAGAAATTCAATTAAATTTTTCCATGGTATTTAGAAAAAAAATGGAAATTCATTTAAGTATATTGCATTTATATTTTGATTAACATATAGTCTATATCAACTGATCTTTTAAACACATACATACACAAATCTAAAATTTATTCTCCTTCATTTTTTTAGAAACAAGTGTACTAGTTTTATAATATTTGAACTAATGAAAAACAACTATTAAGGCAGTGGTGTAACATATACCCCCGCATTGTGGGAGAACCCAAAGCCTGACTGCTGCCAAGTACCTATCCTTTGTAAGATCCAACTTGGGGGCCCAAAACCTGACTTTGCAGGGGGGGGGGGCAAATGTTCTCTGTTATACCACTGATATAAGATATTACTTATATATTTTACCTCATATATGAATAACTTGGATTTACATAAATAAAATTAGATTAATTTAACTTAATAGTTATATTCTAATTATTCACTAAACTTTTTTGCACAAAATCTTTTCTCCATTACACTATACAGTTGATCAAATAATCAAATAGATCTCAAAAGGATTTCTGAGGAAAATAAGGATTAGAGAAATAAGAAAGAGTAGAAGAATTAAGGTCAGAAGAACACAAATTAAAAGAAAAAGAGCTTCAACTGAAAAATAAGAACGAAAAGTTTAACCTTTTAAACGCCGCACTATGATTGAAAGATAACATAAACTAAATTTTGATAAAAATCGAATTAAAATTGAAACAAAAGATCTATAAAAAAAAAATTTTTTTTTAAAGATTTTTAGCATGTTCCAAAAATGGAACATTTGCGGGTACCATTAAGTATTTTCACATGCTTTATAAGAGTACGACCAATGACATTTAAATTCAAAAATCAGTTATTATATACATTTTTAAGAAGTAGTATGTTAACAAGAGGTGTCATTAAACATTTCCCAACAGGGTTTCATCATTCACCCCCCCCCCCGTTGTGGGGGGGGAGGGGCATGATACCTGCCAAACAATTGAAATGGGCCTAAAAAACTCTAAAACTAAAATGGGGGGAAAGAACTAAAAGTTTGCGTGTGAACGAGAGAAATCTATCATTTTTTCCCTGCAGATTTTTTTAAATGTACCCCAATGGGGAGGGAGGGAGGGGGCAGGTTCCCCGGTGGGTGTCCCCTGTTTGCGCCACATCTGAAGTAAACCTTTAAATATAATTCCAAAATAAAGGAGATTAAGTTGAAAATATAATTTATAAACAGGAATTTATACATTTCAGAAAATTACAATCACTTATTAGAAACAATAAAGGCAAACATCAGTAGGACAAAGAAATAAACAAATAACCTTCATATCAAAATTCTCAAAGCTATAGTATAATTAAGCAACAAAAACCCCCAGAAAAATACAAATTTACCAAAATTCTTTAAAATGAGAAATAAAGACAAAATATATTATTGTTTTTCCTTATATGTGTTTTTTTATGTCCTAAACTATTTTTATTGTCCATGTATAACTAGGAAAACATTTCTCAAGCAATCTTTTTTCGCACTTGAGGAATTTTTTCATTGTGCTTTTCTGACACAGGGTTATTTCATCATCATCTATGCTTGCAGAAATTTCGATTTTGCAACAAACATCTACTGGTAGAACAGACTGAAATGTATCTTCATCAATATCTTCCTCATCAGTAAACCACCCACATTCTTCTAGGGGAAACTGACAAATATTTATAGGTTCTTCTCATCTGATTATGTCTAAAAACATTCCAAAACCTCTTCTACAGTCCAGAATGGCTATGAATGTGTCATCTTATCAGTGTAATGGATATTCACTAACTGACGTAATACAAAATAATATAAAACCTTATTATATGATGTTCTTCTCGAAATAAGACATACACTACATCTAACTATCAACAAATGCACGTAATAGTTACTTTTGCTGCAGCTGAGAAATTCACTTGAGAGTGTCCAGAAACGGTTGAAAGGGGAGGGCGGGAGTTGAGAGAGGGAGCCGAAACGAAAAGCTAGTCATAAATATTTTCTTCCGACACATACTATAAGTTCTTAGCGTTCAGAAACCTTTTCCCACTCTTCTGTGAACTGTAAACATAATAACTGCATTGTGTGAAAAAGTATACCTTTACACGCCAATGTTCCATTTTTGGAACATTGAAATTTCAAAACCGATAGTAAAAAAAAATAACGATATTTTTTATATCTTGCTGTCTATAGTTAAAATGATTATTTTTAGTTAATTTTACCAAATAATAAAAATATTTTTTAAATTTTGAATTTTATATGAATTTTTGAATTTTACCCAATCAAAAGTAGAAAAAAATGCATTATTTAGAATTTTTTCTCAGAGAGACTATTTAATTTAGCAACAATACTTCAATTTCAAAAAATTAATCCATACTTTTTGTCTTCAAAATAATTTTTATGGAACAATATGAATAAAATTGAATTTTTCAGAAAATTTCAAAGGGAACGTGTAAAAGGTTAAGGTAGAAAATAAATATCAAATAATGGATGAACCAGCTGTTTCTACAAAACCACAATCTGCAGCATCCTGATTAAATTTTTTTTAAAAATTAATTCTAGAACTCAATTTAAGTCAGTTGTACATTAGTTTATGTATTAAATTTTTTAATACCAGGTACTGACTGAAAAAATGTTTAGTTAAGATATCGATTGAGTTTGTTACACCTTTAGGAAAAGTATGCAACAAAATTTCTAAGAATAATTTTTTTAGTAGAAATTCCTGGCAGATGAGAAAAGTCTCAAATTCAGTTTATCAACAAATTAAAGCTTTATTGTAAAATATTGCATCTTACAAAATTGATTAAACACTAGTGAAACTTTCAAATCAAAATTTAGAAGTTCCATATTTAGAAATCAATTCCACAGTTTATGTTTTTTGAGATACTATTCAAACTTATGAACTAAAGAAAATATTTCATGACTTTGAAATTATCAAAGAATAGTATGTTGTAAATTAAATGCTAAATGAATAGATGGTGCTGCAAGTCATCTGAGAGATATACTTTGTTTAGCTTGAGAAGTCAGAGTTATATAATGTTCTTTTTGCTGTAAACATATCTTCTATGTGTGTCATCCAGTAAACCAAAATGCCTAAAAGAATGGACTAGATCATTGGATTATATAAAAATGTAATGGATATATAATCATCCTAACTAACCAATGAAATTAAGGAGATATAACAGTGTGAATTACCAAACAAGTTTTTTTTAAATAATACAAGTTAAACTAAATTAGAACATTAAATCAAATCTCATTTAAAGCTGTTAGATTAGAAATATTTTGCTTGATACATAGACAAAATAAATACTTCTTGAAGTGAAAGAATCAGACTACACATCACCAATGATTTCAGTTGAGGTATCTAGTAGAATTCTAGATTTTGAGACAACTATCATGTGGTAGTCAAAATCATTAAAAAGAGCATTTAAATAGTTCTTTCCCTTCAACCCAAACAAAAATTAATATTGATTTAGAAAAAGTGATTTCCATATTTGTATTATTCAAATCAAACGTGCAACATGAAGTACAACAATGAATTTCCACAAAGAATGTTAAAACTTTAATAAAAAAAAAATACTTACGCATCTGAAACTTCAAAATCCATATTGTGAGCTATTTTGTGCACATGTTTTGCATAGTGTTCCAAAACTGTATAATCATAAGCTTTCATCTGAATATTTAAACGTTCATACACAGGAACTTGAGGTTTAGTAAACTGAAAAGAAAAAAGCCAAGGATTAAGCATGTTTACATTATAAAATAAAGATAGCAGTTATTAGTTCAATCTAAACCTTTTATAAGTACATAACATAATTTTTAATAAAATATTCAACTTTCAGAAAAAGTTTATAAAAAATGCTTATCAATTTTACGAAAAAGCACATAGAACTTATCTGTCACCTCCAGTCACAATTTTGAAAACTGTCTGCAAAGCTTAAAGTGATATGTGGAAGAAATTTAAATTTATTTTTAACAAAAGAGCTTTTTTAAAATTGTTAAGTAATTTTTTTAAAAAAAAAATTTGATCTTTATTATTTAATGACCAATTTAATAATTAATATTTAACTCAAACTCTTCAACAGTCAATTGCAAATTAATGCTGCTTAAACATATATTAGAATTGATAAATTTATTTCTTCAACAATCTATATATTTTAACTTATATTTTTCTTACATTATAAACTATGACTAGTAAATTTTAAAAGCACGTAATTTTATAAATTTTATTCAAAATTATTTAATATTTTAAAAATAATCTTATGTTATTCATAATACAGATGAAAATAACGAGCAACTGCACTATGCGCCCGGTCGCCAACCGGATTTTTTTCTGTGATTGTAAGGTATCAAAATACAAAACATAACTTGAAAATTTTGTCATGGCATAGAAACTATTATCTATTAATTGAATCATCACACTTCTTACTAACCACTAATATTCTTAGATATATTAATATTGAGATTATGTAACCTTAACAGTTTTTTCAACATTGTTTGAGCTCATCAAATAAATTTCAAAAGGTTACTAAAATCAACATAAGAGAAATTCAAATTATTTTCAGCATAAGTTCGATATATGGACTTTTTTGGCAGGTTTTTTAGCGCCTTTTTTGGCGATTCTGCGCCAGATTCTGTCTACCCTGTTTTCCGGTGGGGTTCCGTCAGGTTTTTGTTTTATGGCAAATTTCCCAATCAGAGCAGTAATTTTGTTTTATGGGGAGGGGGGGGGGGCTATGGGATTCTCTCTAAGACATCCTTCTTTTCATCTTGGATTTTCAACTGTTCAGACATAGATATTTCTGGACAAGAATTCACGGCCTTATTTCCTATTATTTTTTAATACTTATAAAGAATATTTATTTAATATTTATTAATTAATAATGATTATTTAATATTTATTAATAATTTATTAAATATTAAAATTAATAATTATATTAAAAATCATTTATTTTTTTTAATATTATTTATTAAAGTTTATTTTTAATTATTGATTGGGTTGAATATTTTCATTATTAGGTTGTATTTCAATACTTTTATTATTATTATACCTTATTTCTTATTCATGTTACTTATTAATATTTCTTTTTAATTACTGAAAAATTATTTAATTATTGCTTAGATTGACTTAATTCTGTCATTATTTGGTTATATATTCTTTTATTATTAATGTGCCTTTATCCATATTATTTAGTTATTTATTAACATTCATTTTTACTTATTAATAAATTACTCCAGTTATTGATTAGGCTGACTATCAATTCTTACATTATTATTAATTTACAGAGGTTAATTTAAATTTTAAAAACCTTGTTATTTTATATACCTTTAAATATTGTAACCTGTTCCCTCTAACCATGGGACTATTTGTAGTGTTTATCCCAAGTATAAGAAAGTTCTCTCAGAAACAGTTCCTGTATTATTTTTCTAGCAAAAGGGCCACATTTGGGGGGAGGGGAGTATTTAATCTTGATTTTGTTTATGAAATATGTAGGGATAAGAAACAATTTTTAGATTTTGCAAGAGAAACTCATCTGATTTAATTAGAATTTTTTTACTGCAATTGCAATGTTCTGATGAAGTTTGGGAAGAAAAATTCTATTTTAGATGGTTAATCATGGATTTACAGAAATTCCTGGAATAACAAGGTATGTGTGGTTCAACTAAAACCATACATCATGGCTTGTATATATATAGTTCAACTAAAACCATACATCTTGGCTTGTGGTTCAGTTGCAGCAAACTAAAATTAAATGAGATTTTTCGTCTCACTTATCATTTGATCATGGGAACCAGAACAAAACAGACCAAAGCTTATTTCTATTTATCTTCTGGTACAGTAGCAGATTGGGGGCAATTTGTCATTGGAGTTATTCTATATTGTGCAGAAGTCGACAAATCGAATTCAGTGGGGAGTACACAACAGATCTTGTGAGATTCTAGTCAACACTATAAAGGAATGGATAGAGCCTGGAACTATGATTTTTCCAACAAATGGAAGGCATTTGAAAATTTAGGACAAGAAGAGTTTGATCATTTTGTAAATCCAGTAACGAATTGCCACACAAATATCATAGAAGGCACTTGGAAGCATGTTACAGATTCACTCCCTACCTGCAATAGAAAAATAGATTTAAAATTTCATTTGTTGTTGTATATATGTTTTGAAAATCATGCAAACAGAAGGGAGTGGATCATTTCAATAAGTTTTTAGAAATTGTTAGGAACATCGACTGGGCTGAGAGGGGTTAAGGTCAAATTCTTTAAAAGGGGAATTTAATCAAGATTTTTTATCACCATGATTTTTATCACAATCTATCTTGCTGACAAGTGATGACTTTGGTCGTGGTGTGACAATTTTTTACATAAAGTGCTGCAAGGTAAGTTAATTCTATTTATATTTATTTTATTCAATGTAAGCAAGAAAGATTCTCCTTATATTTAATTTATGACTTTAATTTTAATTTGCTTTAATATTAATATGTTTCTCTTCTAGGCTTAATGATGACAAATAGAACAATTTGTTCATTATTATTCTGAGTCACCAAAATAGATTTTTATTCTTAAATTCAATGCAGTATTGCTAAAATAATCATTAACTATTTACATTTAGTTCTATACAAATTTGTCCTTTCACTACTTTTTTAGTTTATTATGTAGGAAAAAATATTACATGTTTCATATTTATGCTTCTACTAAAGTTAGAAAGAATCCCACCATTCATTTTCCTACAGAGGTGGTGGGGAGGGGCAAACTTAGATCGAAGACAGGAGCTTTGCAAAACTGTTTAGTCAGGGGGAAAAGTATTGTGGCGTTTCGTGGCGGCTAAGGGGGGGGGGATGCAACCCTGTGCTTCCGTTGGGGACTGCTGTCACCGAAAAAAAAATTTGGCGATTTTTGAAAAAGTCCGTATATCGAACTTGTTCCATATTTTCTTAGGCTTACTTTTATATAATCAGGTTCATCCACATATTTTGATGTTATTGCACTAATGTTGAGTAAACGGCATGCAGGCCTTAAACATCTTGATAAAGAAATATATCTAGAGATTTTCAAAAGCGAATTCTAAAATAAGAAACGAGAGAGTGAGAGACATTAGATAGGAATTAAAAACATTTTGCAAATAATTTTAAAAACAATATTAATACTTAAAGAATAAATTATCCAGCCATTGTATTATAGGAGGTATAATATATCTTATTTCAAAAGTGAGTGCAGTATTTTACATAGTTATTTATTTTCTATGAAAATCTGTTTGGTAAAATTTAGCAATTTGCTCATCTTAAATTTTTGTTTTGAAATTACAATTCTAAAAAGAATTCTAAGAACCCAGCTTATAGCTTACCATTTTCAAAAAAAAAGTAAGTCCAAAATTACTTAAAATATTGTACGATAAATAACTAAATTATGATTACAATTTTTTTTCCATACAAAACTGATAAATCACCCTAGTTAGGTTAGGTTACAAGTTTTGTGGGATATGAAGCAACAAAGGCTTTGTGTGTGTGTGCACAGTACTCACAGCAATGTGTTTTTTCATAACATAAACAAACACTTATTCGATTACAGTGAAATTTATCGACAAAGGAAAACAATAACTAATTTTCAGATATCTAAATGCTTTTTCAGTCATTATTAAAATTATCAAATATGCATAGAATTTGCTCATTCATTTCATTCATTTTTAAAAGACTTTATGCTAAAAATTTTACGAATGCAAAATTTAATTTACATTTAATATACATTTCACAATCGATTTTGTTAACTGTCACTACTAAAAGTTGTTTACCTTTTTGACCGAAAGCATTGGTTTTGGGTGATGTAATAAATTGTGTGTGGCGTTAATTTCTTATATTATATACTGGTAAATTCCTATTATAGCCTAAAAAGGTGTTTAATTATTTGGTGAATCATGGTAAGTAAAATTGTAGGATGTTACAGGAAATATTCCTCATGAATATAGTTTCGTTAAATAATTATTTTAACATTACGTAAGAATGATATAATGTAATTTATATTTTTATTTTACTTATACATTTTTCATTTATTATTTCAGTCATCAGGAGTAATCTTAGCAGGATTAGCTTTAGCTGCTGCTGGATATACTGGTAAAAATATTTTTTTCGAAGAAATTTTTTCTTGTTGTAATTTTTTAGAAGTTGGGTTTTATAAATACTCCAATTCATCATGTAATTTTTCTTTTATTTATAACCCTCAAAATTCTGTATTTATAGAAACCTATTGATTTTAACCGAAAATTGTATTCATTAATATGTAAATGTAAAATAAGGGTAAAGCAAAATTGTAGAAAAATTTCAATGGAAATAAATTTTAAAGTATTTATAATTCTGCATACATTCTGAGTACAGCTAGGAAAGCTGCTGTGTAATAAAGATTTTTCTAAAATGTTGCCACATTCCTTGCAAAATGTAGAGTTGCAAAAGAATTTCTTTACTGTGAAAGGTGGAAGATATCACCTCCACAAGTGAAAGGTGAAAATCAAAAATGAGAATTTCTCTCTAATCTTTGATGAAGCAGGGAAATAGAATAAATGAGAAAAATAGATTTATTTTTTATGCATCGTAAGGGTTTGTAGCATGAAAAATGTTTTTGAAACGAGAAAAAGTGTTATTAATAATACAGAATTAAAAGTAACAAAACATTTGGTACTTACATATTAGCATCACTGCAGCAAAATTTGCACATCACAAATCATATCTTGATATCAAAACAACAAAAATTCTGACATGTTTTATATAAAGTTTGAGAATTCTTGTTCTGAAATATCAAATTGAAGAAATCTCAAGTTATGTTTTAACAGTTGAAAATTGAAGAGTGAAAGAAGGATATAGGACCCAGAGACTGTATTTCAGAAAAATCTAGTAAGTTCTACAACTGGCTTAGCATTTAATCTGAATTGAATAATCTGATCGAATTTTATTTTTGCATTGTTCTGTTTTATCCTTGTCTAACTTGGTGGGAGGGTTAGGCCCCCCACAAAAATTAATGTTTTTTTATGTGATAAATTCAATTTTTATATTTTATTTGTGATTTTAGCTTGAACTTCTTAAACAGTGTTCTTGTCGGCATTTTTGGATATTTTAATAGGTTTTTAATATTTTAACGAATGTTTGGCGCAGCTTAGCCATATTTGGCTCTTTCACCATTAAACCCAACAATCACTCACTCACTCACTCTACTTGTTATTTTAAATATTAACTCCTCACAAAAAAATATTCCATATATGTCACTGTGATATTTATGTAGAAATGAACAAATGAAACATATATAAATCTAAGTTTAAATGTTACTGTAACAAATTACTTTTCCCATTGCAGGTAGGTTTATTGCTAGACATTCTAAAGTGTGGGCTGAAACTCTAGAAAAGCATATGAAATCCCTTCCAACTTCAGCTGTAAGTATTTAGGTGGATCTAATGAACACAAAAGATAGGTTGGAAAAATTTATACTTATTTTAGAACACAAAATTTTACGGACCATATTTTTAAAAAATTATACAGCTTTTTTTTATAAATTGGATTGTTTCATTAGTTATGTGTTACTTTTTTTTAAAAAAAAAATATTTTTATGTTCTTTCTGATAAAAGCTTTAATTTAAATTTAAAGATTTATTTTTGATTTATTGGCTCATTATTTGTCTTACATATAGTGCTAATCATTGTCTTTTCTTTAAAAAATAAATTTAAATGTAGAATAATTAAAAATTGTGCACTCCTAAATGTTTTGTGAAGTAGTTGGTTTGGAAAGTTAATGTTTTATATGTTATGTTTTTACCTTATAAACTTTCTGCAATGTTTCACTTTTTTGAAACACGTTAATATATAAACTAAAATAGCATGGTTACAAAGGTAGAGTTGTACACTATCATTAATTGGGGTTCTTTCTCAAGTATGACTTGATCGGTTATTCATATGTCTGGATTGCTTTGATTTATTGAAGTGGTAACAAGATATAAGCACATTTTTCTAATAGTATTTTATGTTTAGTGGCTACAGTGTCTACTATTTAAATGTAATTTCTTATCAAGTAATGATGAAAAAGTCTTTCTGACTTGATACAGAGAATTTCTTTAACTTTGTGTATAATTTTTTTTTATGTTTCATTTTCATTTTAATTTAAAAGAAACTTTAAAAAAATACTTTTTATTTTAATGGTCTTGAATCCAGTACTAACCATTTTTTTTATCAACAAATTGTTTGGTGTATTGCATTACCGTTGCATAGCTCCACCTAGCTACATGTGTAAAACAATCAATTGTATCATTTGTTCATTCAGATGAGCAACATCTCAATCGTTGCCCCTGCACTCAACCTATTATTAGCCCCTTGGTTACTAACAGAGTCCTTGTTCTGAATTGTGAATTGAAACTGCCCTTGACATTGCATGGAACCCCTTTTCGTTACAAAAACAACTATATTTGTGGCATCCAGTTGTATTTCAACAAATTGCATTTTTTTTTGTATGCCTTTGTTTCCTGAATTAAGATATTTTTTTTATTTTATTTATTTTCATCTTAGTTCAGTTATCTTTAAAGAAATTTTTGGCATTTGTCAACAACAGAAAAAATACTATAAAATTGCTCCTGGAGTTTAGCATCTCACCCTAGAAGCACTAGTGCCTGGTGATCATGGTCATGAACTCATTGCCTGCTTGTTATGAGTTCAAGACCTAGTGCCAGTGAAGACATGCCTTGCAGAGAGCTGATACATGTTTTATCTGTCATACTTCAAAGTTCTCATGTTGGCATGGTGTGGAAGTAAAGAGAGTGAGTTGCCAGCTCAGGTATCATCCTCATCGCTTCGGTTGTTTACTGTTGTACAAAATGACAAGGTCCATTGGCAGTAGCCCTTTGTATTACTTTATACTATGAGGTTAATAAACACTCACACAATTTCTTCTGGAAAAAGAATCACAGCTCCATGCTTTTAAAAACTTACAATTTTTTAAAAAGTAAATCAAAGAGTAATTACAGCTTAAAATACAACTCCAAATATGTGTAAGTTTATTCAGTGTTTTTTTAACTTTGCAAAATATTATTATTTTTCTTCTGTCATGAAATAGTCACCATCATGATCACAACAATACAGAAATATTTTAAATTCAAAGTCAGTTTAATGCTGCCTTTTATTGGAGTAATAATTACTAATTATTTTGAACATAAGTATTTCATATATCTGCAAGATTTGTTTTTGTTTGAAGATATAATTAAAAAATGTGTATTATTCCATTGGAACTTTGATTTAAAAATATATAAATAAGTAATTGTGTCATTGTTGGATATTGAAAATTTCTAATAGTTCAACACATAATACTCAAGACAGAACCTTCACTTTCTAAGGTATACAAAAACTTTAAAACTGCAATTTTAAACTTCTGAAATTATAGTATTTTTGCATCAGATTCAGTCTGAATTTTAGAATATATACATGTGCTTAATGATTTGTTAACTATGCATGTGTATGTAACTTCTTGACTTGCAAATAAAAAATTTTTTGTACAAGAATGCAAATTTTTGGTACCATTGAGATGGGGAGAACCTTGAGCATTCAAAACAAGACTAAATTTATTCACAATACTTTGTATCTTTCAGAGATGTTTCTTGATATCTCTCAGATAATATTGCATGTTAAGAGGTTAAAACACAGTATCAATAAATTATATGTTATTCATGTTTCTTGTAAAAATTCTTTTTGCTTACTTCTTCAATTCTTTTAACTAAATATATACTTATGTTTTTGTGTAATCAATTTTAGGTTGTTTAAAAAAACTTATTCTATGTTTCATTATTTTATCTATACTTGATATTTCTGAAAAATATAATTAAAATTAGCAGAGTTAATTTTAACTTTTATTGAAGTTTCTTATGAAATATATGAAATGTTTTTGTGTGGATAAAGAACAGTCAGTTACAATATGTTGCATTTATATGGATTGATGAATCTAATTTATTTTGTGAAAAAATATTTATGAATTATGGCATCTGTTTATGCAAGTTTTCAATTTGAACTGAAATAGCTTTCATTTTTAGCATATATTAAGAGACTTGATTTGCTTTCCAAAATTTTTTGTTATTTATCAATGCATTATTTAGGATTAAAATATACCGCTTTCTATTTATCTTTGCATCAATTTTAAAACAATGTAATAAAATATTTGTCTTCTCTTTTGATCTAAAATTGATGTAGTTTTAAATTTGGGAGAAATTTAGTAATGTATATCTTTTACATGTATCTTTTACATGTATTATTTCTTGGTTTGAAGTGTTGTAAATAATTATCATAAAAGTTTTATCTATTTGGTATAAAATACATTTCATTATTCTAAATATGAAAAGATATGTATATTGCATTTTAAGCATGAAGGAATATCAGGGATTTGAGCAATTTCATTATTTTTCAGAGTTTTGCAAACAGTAAATATTACAAGGGAGGTTTTGAACATCAAATGACCAAACGTGAAGCTGGATTGATTTTAGGGGTTAGGTAATGTATTCTATGAATCTTGTTGAATTGTAAGCATTTTCCTATAATCTTTTGATTGAATTAATTTTTAAATCGATGTAAATTTCAAATTTACATGTTATTTAATTTTGTAATATAACTGATCAGTAAAAAAACTATGGTATCTTAAAATTTCCAATTAAAAAAACTTTATAAAAAAAATTTACAAATAAAACATTACCTACTTTTGCCAATATTGAATAAGTGAGGTGGATTTAAATCAATAAACCTTATTTAATCTTCCAACACCAATAAACATCATAATTTATTATCGTAATGATATCACTATAATAATAGAATTAACAAAAATAATATTAGTTCAATAAAATTTTAAGTATGAGTAAGTGAAAAGCCTTTAATGACAATTTCTTTTATATGCTCTTTTATGTTTTTCAAAATATTACTTACTTTTATAATAGTTCTCATAAAAAACATTAAGTACTTCTGATTATATTCTTCTGGTTTTGCTGACTATATGGTTATTCTTTCTGGTTATAGGAACTATGTAACCAAACCAGGGCCGGACCGTGACCTTCGGGGGCCCTGGGCTAATGATATCTCGGGGCCCCCTAAATAATTACAAATTTTGCCTTTTTCCTAAAAAATTATTGTGTAGAAAAATTTAAAATGTACAAAATTTAAAGTCCCCCCCCCCCAAACAATTTAAATACATTATAAGCAATAACGTAATTTACAAAAAAAAAAAAAAAAAAAAAACTTTTCTGCACTTTTTTATGGTGAATATTTTTTTCATTTGCTCATCACATTTTAAGTCTTTGGTGAGATCAATATTAATAGAAAGAAGTGATTAATAACTAAGCCTTGTATTTGTCATTGTTGTCCTATATTTGTTTTCTATGTAGGGCATTTTAGAGAACACACGCTCCGCTTCACAGCTAGTAATATGGATCATTAGAAAAATGTTTAAAATGGTGTACAAATTTGGAAAAACCTGAACTAGTTACTTTTCAAAAATTAAATCGAATGTCTCACTACAAGTATAGGACTCTAGCTCAGTTTTAGATAAATTTTTATTTGAACACCTTCATTTACTAAATGTTGGTCTACGTCATCTGAATAGTAATCAGTAATAGCACGTACACTGTCCAGTTTGACGTTTTCCTTACTTTGATCTTGCAAATCCATCAAAAATTTTAATTTCTTACTATATTCTGCATATACACTATCTGGCAAAAAGTATCCGGACACCCAGTGGTATGGACTTAAAGCATCCTGAGGCACATATTAATATGATGTTGGTCCCCCTTTTTTGCATGGATGACAGCCTGCACATGTTTGGGAAGACTTTCCACCAATTTGTGATAGGTGACCATAGGAATTGCCTTCCAGGCGTCCATCACAGCTGAAGTTAGTGCTTGCAGTGAGGATGGTCGATTTGGCTGGCTACATAATTTGTGCTCTAATTCGTCCCAAACGTGTTCTATGGGATTTAGATCGGGGCTCTGAGAAGGCCAGTCCAGTTTTTGAACACCCATTTCTTCAAACCACGTCTGTGCAAGCCTCGATGTGTGAATGGAGCAGTTATCCTGCTGGAAGAGAAATGGATCTTCCCCATTATATTGCCTTAGAGTTGGGAGTGCAGCATTGTCCAGAATGTCCACATACATCTCAGAGTTCATGTTTCCAATCACAGGAACTAACAGACCCTGGCCAAACCACTAGAAACACCCCCACACCATTATGCTTCCACCACCAAACTTAACAGTCGGCACAATGCAGTCACTAAAGAAACGTTCGACGGGCATCCGCCAAACCCAGACGCGTCCATCCGACTGCCAGACTGTAAAGCGAGATTCATCCCTCCAAAGAACAGTTTTCCACATGTCCACAGTCCAATGATGGTGAGCTCTCCACAATCGATGCTTCCCATTCTGTGGAGTGATGTTTGGCTTGTGAGCGGCTGCACGACCATGGAATCCCAAGTTTTTTAACTCTCAATGGACAGTCCTACTGTTAACACTAATTCCTGATGAACTTTGGAACTCCTGAGAAATTTCTACCAACGAGGACTTGCGATTTTGTTTCACTACCCTTTTCAGAGTTCTGCGGCTGAGTTCACCAAGTATTTTCCGCCTACTGGTTCATTTTTCTGCCGTTTCACTGCCTCGATGTTTCCACTTCACAATTATATCACTCACAGTGGATTTAGGCTTCTGTAGAATGTCCACTATCTCACGAACTGATTTCACACAAAGGTGGCATCCCACTATACTGCCATGATCAAACTCACTAAGCTCCTTTGACTTACTCATTGCCTTACAAACGCATAAATACTATGTGACAAACCATTACCAACACTTTTATAGCTTTCAATTACGTATCAAATTGCGTCACTCGCCAGAACCACTTTTTTAAGGAGTGTCCGGAAACTTTTGGCCAGATAGTGTATATACTTGACTTCTATTTAAATCAAGGATTACCTTATCTAATGCTACAATAATCGTGTCTTTTTTAAATTTTTCTGTCCCAAACACAGCTTTTTCTGTGAATTTATCCACAAATTTTGAAATAACCCGTCTCTAGTTCACATCGCTATATTCTGTTTCTACATTAGGACTTAGTTTTTTGGCTGCGTCTTGATATTCCTTTGATTTTTTATCTGATTCACATGTCGTACATTGTTTATAAACATTTTTAATAACATAATGAACTTATTCCATTCACAGATATCCAAACCCCAAGAATCTGTTATTTTTTGCTAACTGAATTAAATCTTTCTAAAATTCCTTCCCAAAATATAATTAAAATGGCAGTTTCGAGTTTTGTTAATTTATCAAATAAATTTGCTGCCTCTTTTTGAAAATCAATTTTCTCATTTCCATTGTCACTAAATGTCTTAAGAATATTCATCATATTACAATATTTATCTCTTGAGGCTTCAAAAAAATCGTAATGACAAGATTATATGGTCTGACTTAATCTTTTTAAGGCGATATGGTACCCTAAAAATAATTAAACAGTCGAAAAAAATTTTATTGGATTATTTGATACTTCAAATCCTTATAAACATGCCTGCAAAATTTCAAAGCTTTACCTGTATTTTTTATCAAGTTATGGAGCAATTTTTGATGCTGGACAGCAACTACCACGCCGACATTGCAGATTATCTGCTAGAAAAAAGCCTGATAAAAAATGAATTATTTTTCTACCGCCCGTAAGTGAGAATGACATTATATATGCAGTAACAAATCATTTCAAGAAAAATTATGCAATTTATGCAAAAATTCTAGTTCGTCTACTGTTTATTGAAGAGCAAATGGATTTGGTCAAGATTTAAAATTTGTGCATCCTTTTTATGATATTACTAGCTGTTACCCGCCCGCTTCGCTGGGAATTTCATGATGTTTTATAAATTTTTACTGCTTATATATATGTATAAATTATTGATATCTAAGTCCTGCATTAAGAATTCGATTGTATTGAAAAATATACTTATACCTATAACTGTCGCCTGTTGATAAAAAAAAGGGGCAGAACTCATCTAATTTGTGTTTTCTAAAAATCTCTAAAATTGAAGCATAGAATGATGTTTGCTCTTTCGTAACCCAAAAACCAAGTGGATTCCCGCAAAACCAATTTTCGGTGGATCTCTACTCCATAAATTGAACATGCAAGCCAAATTTCAAGTCTAAATCTAACAGAAAAAAAACAAAAGTTTTACTATCAATATCCCTGTAATCCCGTTGAGAGCCGTTTTTCAAAATAACCGCTCTTAGCGGATTTCAACTCAACAAAAGAAAAATGCAAACCAAATTTCATTATTATAGTCCTTGTAGCTCCAAAAAAGTAATTATTTTTTGTCAATACGTCCAAGTAACCCCCTGCACCCCCCCTAAGAACTTGATTTGCTTAAAATACATTCTTAGTGGATCCCTATTCAACAAAAGAAACATGCTTAACAAATTTCAAGTATATGGGTCTAACAATTAAAAACAGGGATTTTTTTCTGTAACTCCTCTTGACCCCTCGCAACCCTCCTTGGGGGTCAATTTTCGTTTTACTCTTTGTTAGAGGAACTCTATTCCATGAAAGGAACATGCCTACCAATTTTCAAGCAGGATGATGAAATAGTTTAAAATGGAAATATTTATCAATTACGCCTCTTAATCTCCCGAAATTAAACTTGGTAGTTCATATTCGCGAAACCCATTTTGTAGCGGTTCTCTACTTTACGAAAGGAATGTGCTTATCAGATTTCAAGACTGTACGTCTAATAGTTTAAAAATGGGGATAATTATCTATAACGCAACTTGAGCCCCGCAACGCCACTTCTGGGTCTGTTTTCACAAAACCAGTTTTGTAGGGGAATTGCACACTATGAAAAGAATCTGCTTAGCAAAATTTGAAGACTGTGCGTCAATAAATTAAAAATGCAAAAAAAAATTTATCAATAACGCCCTTTGAATCCCCGCAACGCGGCTTAGGGGTCGATTTTCACAAAACACATTTTGTAGTGTATCTCTATCCTATGAGAGGAATCTGCTTACCAAATTTCAAACTGTGCATCTAATAGTTTAAAAATAGAAATAATTATTTATATCTGCCCTTAACACCCCGCAACACCCCTTGGGGGTCAATTTTTCCCAAACCTGTTTTGTTGCGGATATTTACTCCATGAAAGAAACATTCCTACCAATTTTCAAGCAGGGAGGTGAAGTAGTTTAAAAACTAAAATATTTATCTAGTACGCTACTAAATCCCCCGCAACGCCATTTAGAGGTCTGTTTTCCCAAAACCTTCTTATATCTCTACTCTCTATAAAAGAAATCTACTTATCAAATATAAAGACTGTGCGTCTAATAGTTTAAAAATGAAAATAATTATCTGTAACGCCCCTTAAGTCCCGCAACGCCACTTGAGGGCAATTTTCACGAAATCCATTTTGTAGCGTATCTCTACCCTATGAGAGGAATCTACTTACTAAGTTTCAAGACTGTACGTCTAATAACTTAAAAATCAGAATTTCTAACGCCCCTTAAACCCCCGCTCCCGCAAACAATTGCTGCTAATTTGAAATTACAAACACACTTCAATTTTATTTATTTGTATACATATAGATTGGGATTATAATAACTATTGTTTAAATGTGACTAAAAATGTAAATAAAAAAAAAAAAAGAAAGGATTAAAACTAGCCGTAAAACTTATCAATTTTTTGTTTCTTGCATTGCTTTTTGCTTACGAAGCCTTGATTTATTATTTTTAAAAGTGCATCCGAAACAGCCGATGCTCTACTTAACTGAACAGTGAGATAACTATCATAAAAAAAAATTATGGCACGTGTCAGCGTATTATGTGCGCGTAACACTGTTATGTCTCATGAAGAGCATCGGCTTGGCATTCAGTTTCACGTTCACCCGTATAGTTTCCGTTCCCGTTAGAATACGGGAATAAAATATAGCCTATGTTACTCCCCGTTAATGTAGCTTTCCGTTAGTAAAAGAATTTTTAAAATCGCACCAGCCGTTTCCGAGATTAGCCGGAACAAACAGACAGACAGACAGACAAAAATTTTAAAAATTGGTTTTTTGTTATGAGTACCGTATATACTTTTAGTGCATTAAGTAAAAAGCTGCTAATTTGAAATTACAAACAGACACTTCAATTTTATTTATTTGTATAGATTATGAATGAAATTAAGACTTCAAAACGAATTCTCCCAAAGCACAAATACTAAATCTCATTTTGATAACTTAGATAATTAAAAATCTAATTCGCAAGAATGGAAAAACTCTCCCATTTTTATATATTTGTTTTTGGTGGTATAAATATATCCCATTTGTGTGAAATTCAACACTTTATTATTTATTTAAACAAATGCACATATGAAGTTCTGATATATTTTACCTATAAATTGTTGTTTCATTTTGCTTTTATCCATGTACAATATTTAACATGCGAAGGCTTTTAAAATCATGGAAATAAAAAATAAAGGCATAAACATCTTTTGTACATGTTGTGCATTAGCTCTGAGCATGGGGAATTAACTCTGAAGTGTGTCTTTTTATTTTTTTAATAATCTTTAAGATAAGGTTTTATGAAATACTGATCTTTCATTCGTTTTTTTTTACATATTCATTATGGCAGTATACTGTTTAATTGTTCTACATTTGTGCAATTTCGTATGGTAAGTAGTTTTAAATAAGCTAATTAACATTTCATAAAAGTTTCAGACTATTCGATAAATATTATATCACGCTATTCATGGAATGAAAACTTCAAACTCATATTTCTCCATGTTGAATTTTTGTGCATATACTGTTATTCAAAACCCTAAGGCTTTTTTGATAATTGAAGTATGGGCTTGAAGTTTTTTATACTTGTTCTGAAATGTATGTTTTGTAAAACTGTGCATGGAATTAGCTGTAACAGGTTGAGTACTTTTTCTAAAAAATTTCAAAATCAGAATTAATGTTTTTTGAGAATTTTTGGAACTATAAAATTTAATAAAAAATTAAAGAGCGGCAGTAGAAAAAAAAACCCATGCACAGTTTTATGTAGTATATTATAAGGTACCTGGAAAAATTGTTTTGAAGGAAAAGAGACATACTTAAAAAAGCCTTAGGGATTTAGAAAATGCTTAAAAAAGTTTAAAAAATTTAAATTTTACAAACATTTTGCAACAAATTAAAAATTTTTTGTATGGAATTATTATTAAATATTAACCTTTATAAAATACAATTAAAATCACAAATATGAAATATTAAAAATAAAAAAAAATTGTGAAGATGGTACCATATTGCCTTAAGGTAAATTTCAGTTTAAGTTCACGATTTAGAAGTTTCTACCTATAGGTCGAAGTAGAAAAGAAAACATATTTGTTGCACTAAGCCAAAGTTCATGAATTCAGTTGCAACCGTAACTGATTCTGTACAATTAGATTAAGAGAATGTGCAGCACATGGCACATAATGAGCAAATTTTTTTTTCTTTTAGAAGAGCTTGCACACCGTTATATGGACCGGACATATTGGCAGCATTGTCATATGACTGTCCCCCTACAATTATTCAATAGCATCCATTTGCTTCTAAAAATTCTTGTAGATAATTAAATATAAACTTGTGTGACTAATAATCTTACTTAATGAGACACATCTTTCATACACTTTTCCCCCAAAACATTATTGTAGTATAATAGCAAGTTAGTTTTGTGGGACAAATCTGCTATTGAATCCATCACTACTGTAAATTACTTTGTGTCATTGTTATTTGAGTTATATAATTTTTTAATGATTTGCTTGCCCATGATCTCAGCTATTTGCTCATATATTGTTTTTGTTAAATAAGATATTAACGATTTTGGTCGTAATTCTCGCAGTTCAATATATTAACGATTTTGGTCATAATTCTCGCAGTTCAATATATTCATGAATGAATGAGTCGAACTCTGCTAGTAGTTTCAGGGTACTCATAAAATTACCATTATGAGGAGAACGAAAAACTTCCTCGGTACCTCTAAATCAGCGATACTCAACCTGTGACCCATGGGCCGCATGTAGCCCACCGGACTATTCTGAGTGGCCCGGTCTAGGTCCATTGAAATAATAAATTCAATTATTTATGAATAATGTAGTAAAAATTTAGAGAGAAAGTCTATCAATTTTGCTATTGATGTCGTGCTAGTACAAATTGTGAAATAATTTTTTTTTCTTTTTGTAATTCTAATGGTTAGTGATAGCAAATAACAATGCAGTAGCAACCATTTTATAGGTGTAACTAATTTTTAACTCACCCTCATGTCTAAAAAACATTTGCTGTTTCAAGACGATTGGGATCTTAACTATTTCGTAGAAGGAAAAAAACATGGATCAACAACTTGTTTGATTTGTCATGAAAATTTTATGTATAAAAAATATAATTCTGCTCATCACTGTACTACAGGGAGGGTCTTCAGCGGCACTATTTTCGATCTCATGATATGCCTGCCATGAGTCTGGTACCTTGGCCACTAGCAAATTAGATGAAAATCATTGTTTCTAGACCTCACAGGCTGCCTCTGATCTTGAGAAAAAAAAGAAATTTTCTTGAGGTTTAAACATTTTACATCCAATTATGGTGTAATTTCTAAAAGAAAATCACCAGCATACTATTTTAATTTGTTTTTATAAAGGTATTTACATAAAATATACAGACGATTTTCGAAATTAATGATTATTAATTTCCGAGTATTCAGTGGTAGGGCGGAAGAACAAAAGTAAATTGCTCTTGCTCTCAAAAATATATTTGATATGGTATTTCAGGTATTTTATTTTTGATTTGTGTGAATTTTTTACTGGTTTATTATTTAATTATTATTTTGATTGTAAGCACCTTTTCTGTTTGTTATCTTCAACGGGGAACGGGGGCCCCCTAGAGCCCGTGAGCCCTGGGCTGCAGCCCATACGTAGATCCGGCCTTGAAACAAACATGGCAACATGTAGAAAAAACACCAAATTCCGACTTATGACAGCTGCTAAAATTATAAATAGGTGGTGCTGTATTTTAATAATTATGGTTTTTCCATTTGTTGATATTATGAATAGGGAGCACTTTTTCAAATATTGTTAGCAAGATTCTTCTACCAATTTGTTACAATGATGAAAATCTGGTTGCTGATGAATAAGGAAAAGGCAATAAGCCTTCCTATTTCAATAGAAGGAAATTTTACAGTGACAAGAGTGCTTTTGACCAAGCAGTTACTCCATGAAAATTTGGTAGGCAAGAAGTGTTATGTCATTAGTTATTGGTATAATGTTAATTTTCTTGCGATGAATTGGTCCTCAGGATCTAGGCTTCTGTTTACAGAAGCTTTACTATTTATTTATTGTTAGACCCATGAACTGACTTCCGTACTATGTTATCCATGACAAATTGATTAGGAACATCTCTAGATTAATAATATCACCAATGTTCATGTTGGCAACAACTTAGAAAAGCAGTCACCAACCCTACAACTGACAAGTATTCAAGTTCTTCCGATTGAGGAAAGATGGATAATCAAAATAGAGAAAATGAATTTTTAAAATTGATATAGTACATTATTTTTGAAAAGTATCTTAAAAATCTCTATAATTTATGAATTTATTCACCTTTCAATTCTTTTTCATTTTTTGAAGAATAATTTTCTTGCATGCTATTAAATAAAAATGCTTAAAACATGCCCTTCAAATATAAATAATATGTTGTCATAATGAATTTTTAGAGTTAATAAAATAAAAGCAAAATTACTGAAAAAAGTACCTGAATTGCTCTTCATTTGATATTTATCATTTATTTATTTATTTGAATGTGGTACAAAAAAATTCAATATTTTAAAGTAATGCATTAAAAAATAAAAATAATTTAGTAAAACTTGAGTTTTTAAAAAAAGAATTACTTTTTTATATTGAAAAAAAAAATGTTTAAAAATATTTCTGCTTTTTTTAGCCCATCTGCAAGTAAAAATAGAATTAAAGATGCTCATAAAAGAATAATGTTGCTTAATCATCCAGATCGAGGTATGCAATCAATAATTGTGTATTCATTAATTGATATTTTTGGTTTTTTTTTTTTAAATGCATTCTTAATTTCAGCAGGTGGTTCTCCATATTTAGCTGCAAAAATCAATGAAGCTAAAGATATGCTGGATAAATAAATGTATGAAATAGTGAATATGTAAAAATAATTTATATGTAATAAATGTTTGAGTTTTATTTTATGTAAAATTTATTTCAAATAACAGCATTTATATGATATTTTGTTACTTGTATTTATATATATAAACATATGCAAAGGAAAGAAATATCTTAGTTGTAATTTTTTTTTAAGTAACAAAGTAAAACAAGTATTGCACTCTTTCAATTGAGAATAAAACTTGAGGAATATTCCATTATTCAAGAACAAAAATACATGTTGAAATTAAAACAATATTATGTTTTTTAGCAGTGTATGGTATTGCAGATACATATGGAAGACTTCAGAAAGACAACTAATTTGAAATTGAATTTTGATTTCTAGAATTTTCGTATTGCTTGAAGAAAATGATAAAAGATCTAGCAGCTATAAAAAATATTATTGAAATAATATATTTAAGATGCATTATTACATTTGAAGATTTTTAAAACAGAAATCCAAACCCTAAAGTATGATTATGCAATATTATTTAGGTTTTTACATTAATCACACAATTTTTGTGGGAAACATAGTTTTAAAAGACATATTTTTGTTATAAATGAATTTTCATTATGTAAATTCAATTGTTTTATCTCAAGACCAGTAAATTTGCATAGTGTTTAACATTTAGCATTAAGAGCTATACATATAAGAAAGAAATATATTCCAGTGTTTTTATAAGTGAGTCTATAAAAAAGTTGTGAAATCTTCTGTATTAATCAACTTGGAAGTATAATGACCTCATTTTAGACTATTCAAAAATTTATACAAATAATAATTGTAAGCCAAATAAGTCAGCCCCGATTCATATTAGTAGTTAAAAGTTGTATAATTAGTTTTAAGAACTTTATAAAGACCTTTTTCCTCTCCTTTTGAAATGAAACAAGTTGTTTCAAATCTCACAGGCTCCACAACAATTTGAGAAAAAATTTTGTGGAGCCTGTGAGATTTGCTATTAAATTAATGTAGCTATTGCAATATGAATATTTTTTTTAAAAAAAGTATAAGTGAATATATATAGATATATTTGTAGTATATCTGGAATGTGGTTTCTGTAAAAAATGACGTGAATATAAATTATATTTCTGAATTACAATTTTTTTTTCAACTTAAAAATTATTAACAAAATTATAAAAAAAGTGGTTAACATATTCAGTTAGTCTCAGTGCAATAATATACTTTGTTTAATGTATTAGATATTCTGTCATTATTTAATCAATAAATATTTTATTTTGTACTTTAAACATAAAGTTTTTAAATTTGTCTTCAGTTTACCTCTTGATGAAAATTTAAAATTAAATATAGGAGTACTGTCTATGTAAGAAATATCTGATAATTGACCAAGAAAAATGCATTACATTAGAGGATTGTAACCCTAATCCCATCCAAAGTAGTCCTCTTTCACCACATACTCTTATACCAGCAATCTTTCCTCTGCTGAAAACATTTCTGGAAGGTTTATAGAATGGAGTTCATCTCCATTATTATCTCTTCTCTCTCGCAAATGGAATTCTTTCATTGGCGTCTTCAATACCAGAAGCTGCAGAGATTCATGTCTTGAGAGTAGGGAAGTTAAGGAAACAATTGAAAATCCATGTTTCTCTAAGAAGACATTCTTCCTGTTTTGTCTTCAGCAGCTTGAGCACAAATTTTGTAATCACTCAGTACATGTTCATATTTGGCTTGTTGCATGCTATCCCAACTTCTTCCCAGATCTCTCGTTCAGTCAAACAATCTCCCTTTACCAGACTTTTCATCCTCTCGGCAATAGCAGCATTCCAAGCAATCCATGGTGGCAGAATGCTTGGCATTCACGGATGTGCAGCCATTTTTTTACTCAATTGAATTTCTCCTTTATATGTCTTACCTCTTTAGTACCCTACTTTACCTCTTCTCTATACACCTGTTAAATCTTATGAATTATTTTGGTTTGATAATTGCTGTTTTTGACAAAATTTGTTGCGGTATCTTTAGAGATACAAAAAACACATGATGAACACTTATAACAGCAATTGAAAGTGGCTCTCCCCTAGTATCACTATGTGCAGGAAAATTCATTGTCTGATATCTTTTAGACAATCCTCTTATGCCCTATAAGAAGATATACTAGACTAATTTCTTATACATGTACTCTGTGTTTTGAATTAATTTACCTTCTAGGATGTAGCTTTGAATTTAATCTCTGTTTGTTTACTATTAATGTGAAAGAGGCACCTGAGTAATTTGGAATTAGTTTTTCAAGCTTCTGATAAAAGATTGACAGGAAATTAATGTTGAAATCCTGAGTTTATTTTGTTGGATGATACCCCCACTCTTTCCATAATAATTATAAATACAATACACATTTTTCTTACCTCATTTTTCCCCTGTAAAAGAATAAACAGAATTATTAATTAGTTCTATTATATATTTTTCTGTACACACCAGATAAGAGACACCAAAATGGAGTATTTAATATCTAATATTTCTAAAGAATAGAATAAGCTAAGATTTAACAGGATTTTTCTAAGCAAATTTGAAGTTCTTTGATGATTATCAAGAATATAAGACACGACTAAAATTAAATAAACAATTCGAACAATCGAAAACTATGGGAATTATGTAATTAATGTATTCTTGGGATACAAATATTTTTTTACTACATCAAATTTTAAGTGTTGGAAGTTTTTTGATTACATTACAGATAGATCATTAGTCCTTTCATGTTTTGTATACCATTTATTACCAACAGTTAACTTTATATATTGCTTATTGACCTAAGATGCAACCTGTTTTTATCTATTCTATTTAGGTGTTTATATCAGTAACTGAGGTATCACATTTTTGTATTTCAAAGAACCACTTTTTGAAGTGAAAACTTCTTTAGGGGGCACTTTTTGATAGGGGAAAATTTTATGGGTTCGCGTCACTGACATGCTCTGACTGGCGCACGTGCAGTGGGCTGTTCGCCTTAGACATTCTTTGGATGGGTGAAATCTCGTGCGTTCGCGTCACCGACATGCTTATGGCAGTACATCTGTAGTTATACAGCTGATGTATAGTGGTGTGTATATCTTATAAGTGAAATTGAATAGATTTAGTGAAAACTTCAATGCGTATCTACTGTGCATTGCTCGTTTCGATTCCGAGAATGGGCAATACATATTAATGGTTGCCGTTTATATTTCGCCTGGAAAATCTATGAGACAGATACAACAATTTTTATTCGAAAATTTGATGTTTTTACAAAAGAAGGTTCTGAAATACCCGAAAAAAGATTTGGCGAAAAGTATGATAATGTACCGATGATTTTAAGTGGAGACTTCAATATTAACTTTGCAGATGATAATAATCTACCACTAATTGAATTTCTGAATGAAACACTTAATTTAAATATGTCCAATGATCGAAAACTCAGTACTACAAATTATTAAACAGCGATCAATGTGGTTTTTATGCGATACTTAGATAAATTTGAATCAAACATTTTCCTTTCTTACAATAGGCTTATGGAAACTTAAGTATCTTTTTAGAACAAAATGAAATAATTGAAAGTACAAGAAGTCTAAGTAGTGTTAAAATTAATGATGACAATAATGCAAACAATTAAAATGTTAAAAATCAAGTACATTGAAATTTAAGTAAATACAAATACTTTCCATAAATATGATTGTATACTAATTATTTGTATTTATATTTTGTCATGATCTTGTACAGCCCGTAATCTATTTGAATAATAAAAAACCATATAAACATGCATTTAGTTGTTGCTCGGAGTGTCAATAGATGTGAAAACCAGATTGATGTTGATAATTTTAATTCAAACATTATGAAATTTCAAATTTTAATACTAAAAGTTCTAAGTTTTCACTTTTATTGGCAGTATCTATAACTGCCAATTTTTTTTTCCAAAATTCATTGTGTTTTAAAGAGGACCTCTCACAAAACAAAAGGGAATGAACTAAACTGAAATATTTTCAAGAGATTTCAATAATAGTTTGTGTGTGTGTCTAATGTCTCTTGTTAGAGTACAGATGCATACCTGTCAACTCTTAAGCTTGATATGTAAACTTTATGCTTTCACTTCTAGTTCATGTGCATTTGGCAAAATTTTAATCACCCACCCATCTATTTTCTTCACTACAGCTCTTATTTATCTTTTTATATAAGAACTAGAAAATAATGGCTATAGGTTCTGTGGTTTTGGTCTACTTAAGTTTTTAAAAAATATGTGAAGTGTGTCCTTTTTGCATATTTTTTTTATTGGTTCCTAACTGATTCATAGGCACAGTTTCATTTTGGCGAATCATTTTTATGTTTTCTTCCTCTTTAGCAACCTTCAAGAACTCAGTGGCGTAACGTACACCTCTGCATTGCAGGGCGGTTTTCTAGGAGGCCCAAAGCCTGACTGCCGCCAAGTTTGTACAATTCAACTTGGGGGCCCATAACCTGACTGTGCAGAGGTCCCAAATGTTCTCCGTTACGCCACTGCAAGAACTCTACTAATTTTGTGCTTTGTACATGTTTGTATTCATATACTTTGTATGGTGGAACAATTTGTTTTTGTTGATTCTTCTCTTTACCTTGTCTAAAAAAGTATGCTTTTAAGTGTTATAAAATATAATTCGGCTGTCCCATCCCTAAAAGGTTAAAAAATAATGCACTGATATATACATTCTTCACTGTAGCCAATTTCATATTGTCCATTGTATAATCATGTAGAAATAAATTTTTAAAAAAACTTCAGTTGCTCAAAATTGGATTGGTGTTTTATAAAATTTAAAGTTTATTCTGCATTATTTTGAGGCTCTATGTAAAATTTTTTTGTTGGATTATTTTATGCTATACATTTTCAAAAGTTAGAAAGTATGTAAATGATTGTATGAATGAAAATCGGTTAGAGAAAATTATTCTAGGGGCAGTGACATTAGACCTGGAATAAATATTCCAATAAATTGTAAATGAGTGAAGGTCATCCCAAGATTATTGCATTTCCATCCCTGTGTAACTCTAGCTTCTGTGACTAACAAGATCCTTGATTAGTGGTAATTGAATGCAACTCATGAGCTAATGATTTTACAAGGGGAAAAAATGACTGCCAGAAGCTGATGCCTGATTACAGGGGGAAATTAGAAGGAAAAAAAAAGCTTAGTCTTTTATGCTTATGTATGAAAATTGAATTGAAAATGTATAAATAGAGCAAGATTAATTTTAGTGTAAGTTATGTAGTTCTCTGTACAAGAAATAGAACAAAATCAATGCTGCATTACTTACTGTACTGATGTATTCTAACATTCCAAAGTCATGCTGGATGAATACCAAGAATGCTGGTTTGAAATATTTTATAGTATGAATGATGTTTTGATTGCTAAGATTTAAAGATAATATCAACAGAGCAACCAGTACATCAGATTTGGGAGCCTGAAGTTGTATTCTGTATTTGTCATATTTTTGAAGTATTTCATTATACTGTTAGGCATGTCCAAGCATTCTTTTTTGTACAAAGATGCAGCTTCTTCCTTGTCCTGCCTAATTATTGGGTATTTAATATACGTGGGATTTTATTATTCATTGTCCCACAGCTTATCCAAATGAACATTGGGTTTGATAGACAACCATATTCTTTATCAGATATAGGTTTAAAATTTGTTTGACTCAAAGTTATATCTTAGAGAACTATTAATTTTTTTGTTTTTGTAAATTTATTTTGTTTCAGTGTATGCCATTTGTGCAATAAATTTCATTTAGTTATGATGAATTTTCTGTGTTGCAGTTTTTACAAATATGGGTATATATAAATTGAAATTATTCTCACCTCTATATAACTTGTATTTGGAAATGTTGTCCACATCTACAATATTCATGTGCTATCTTAAATGATATTAATATAACTGCATTGCCCCCATAATATCTTTATTGGTAAATTTCCGAGGCTCATTCCTGGTTGTATTATTTGCTTTTTGTTTGAAATTTTCATTGTATAAATTAATTCATTGAATTTCCTTTAAGTGAACTATTTTCTAATTGCTTTGTTTGCAGTAATGTAGTAAAGATTACATTAATAACACCAAGTCAAATTTTTATAAAATAGAATTTAATGCAAACGAAGGAAATATACAAATATTTAATATTCATTGTACACAAATGACAATAAGAGTTGAATTACTTAATAATTGGAGCATTTTTATAATTAATATTATTGCTCATAACGAAATCATTTTCCTCATTAGCAATTGAATTTAAAAAAGTAAATAATGACACATTCATATATAATACTTAATTGCTGAACTTTCAATTAAAAATAAAAGTATCTTTTTAGTCAGAAAAATATCTAAAACTTAAAATCATACGGCATAATTACACATTTTTAATACATCAATTCATATATTGAAGTACATTAAAAATTAACATGATCTATATACAAATGTAAAATTTGTTATATTAAGAAATAAATGCAAAATTTGCAAAAAATTTTATCTGAGATTCTCAAAGTAATTTTAAGGAGAAATATTTTATTAATCAGAACATAATTGAATTTTTTTATTATTATTTTAAAAACCAAAGTAATTTTTTCTCTTTGTGCTGCAATCATTTGTTATAAAATGTATTATGCAATTGTCCAATATTAAAAACATTAAATAAAATTAAAACAATAGCAGTTTTCTAATGCTGCTTTTACATTCTCATAAAAATATTTTCACCTTGAGAAATTTTATTTTAAAAGGAGAAATCCCCTGTTATAAACTTATGAAACATTTATTTAAAAAAAATTCTAGTGTGGATGTCTTTACTTTTGAAGTAATATGATTTTAGTGTTTGATTTATGTCCGAGTGATTATTTTCTGAAAACAAACAGTTATTTAAAAAAAAAAAATGAGGATATCCACCACTAGAAATTTTTGAATTAAAATATTTTGCATTTATAATTTTTTATCTAAAACATACAAGCATTATTTTTCTTTCTTACTTAGAAATACAAGTTTATCTCCCTGTAACCAAAAGATTTTTCTCACTAATTCCTTCTTTCCTAGTATACCAGGTAAAGAAATACATGAAATTACAAGATTCGCGCAAAATAAAAACAGCATTATGAATGTCAACATAATATTGTCAATATCAACAATTTATTTTTATTTATTTAAGGAGTTCAGTAGATTAATGACGTTTTGTAGTTTCATTTCCATCAATCATATTTACCTTGGTCTTTGTTTTCGGAAATAAATCCTTCTATAACTTAATTTTTTTTATTATGATTACTTTGAAAATGGTTTTTATGTTGGATGAATTGGTTTTGTTTCATGAAACAAATAGTTTTGTGCTTTAAATAAGTATTTCGTGACGAAAAATATTTGCATTTTCTGTTTCTTAACAAAACCAAGAGGTACTTTTCCGTTTCGCCAGTGAAGGCGATAAAGTCTCCAAAAAAGATTCAACCGATGCCAAATGGAATGTTCCCGCTCTGGTGACATTTTACCACCACGTTTTCAAAACAAAACTCTTGGTCTTTTCTTATCAATAACTTTTTTTTTATAATATTCGAAAATGGATGAAAAACCTCTGAGAAGAACGAATATTTATTCATATTTTTTTTATGTGTATATTGTTGTTGTCGCCAATAACGCTAATTTGACAAGATTTGCGCCAGCGAAATGGAAAAGTACCTAACCAAGTTCATGCAAAAGACTAGTTTTCACATAATACTTTGTTTTCATACTCTAACTTTCAGCTGTTTATTCCGTACTCAACTGCTGTTTGCAGTAACAATATTTTCTTAATTCAGGGTAATCATCATGAATGCAATGTTCTTGATCGCCGTACATGTTCACGCGACTAATTTCTTCTTCCTTTACACGGTATTGTTTGTCTAATTCACTGTATTTTACTATGGCTTCGTATATACCTTCACTTGGATAAGTTATTACCTGTACCTGATAAACAATTTCTGTCACTTTAGTATTGTCTGAAAATTCTCCTGCTCGTCCATCCAGGTCGGCATTCTTTTTAAACGTTAGAAAATCTTTATTTGGTGTGAATTTCTCCAATCTTGTGATTTTTCCTAGTTGAAGCTCCACACATTTGTCTCTTTGCGATTTGGTCAAGTCATTCATGTAAGTTACTACAGCCTGACCAACAGATTTGGCTAGAAAGTCGTTTGTTGGTATATCGGACCAGGACAGGCATGCGCACCAGTGCGATTCAATTGAAGCTGATTGACATGATCTCTGAAAAATAAAAATTTAGAATTCATTTTAAGTATACTACTAGCAGATCATATCTTACTATTATTTGTTAAAGAAGTATTAAGTGTGCAAAGTCCGACAAAAATTTTGGTAATTTGAAATAATCAGTTTTGTTTGTAAAAATTTATTTTTTTAACTAAAAGAACTGTACAGTATATAATGCTATATTTTTGTCTCTAAATCTATGAAACACCATTTAAATGTCTTTTTTAGCTTCCATTTTTCCGCCATCGTACACACTAAATATTAAATGAAGTTTCCAAGCAGAAAGTGTAGCATGATCAGAGACTATAATGACCACTGTTACGTCTACATTAAAAATAAGTAAACCATAAATCACTTAAATTGCCCTGGGGTGACCCCCTACTCCCAGAGATGTATAACAGGTTTTCCAGATGGTAACTTGAAGTAGCATGTTTAATTAAGATAGAAATTCCAAGATATGTAATTATTAGTGGGAAGTCAGTTGGATGATGCCTCGAAGAACGCTTATGCGGCTTATATTTTTGTTATAGATCAATTACCAATCATAGTGTGTTCAAATCATTTGATAAGAGCCAAAACAAGAGTGGCACTAATTAAAATGATATGGATACCTTTTTTTTCGGTTAGAACTGCTAGCCTGTAGTGCTGGTGCAAGACTAGCTCTTTCGGTTCGGACAGCACTTGACCTACCGCACCTTAAAACAACATTTTGGACAGATTCTATGGTTGCACTGTGGTGGATAAAGAACCGATGAGAATGGTCAATATTTGTTTCTAATCGAGTCAGAGAGATAAATGAAGTGAACTCCCACAAAATTTGGAGACATATCCCGGGAATTTCAAACCAAGTAGATGTTCTCTCAAGGGGTTGCACTCCGCAACATTTGTTAGATTTATAATGGTTTGAAGGTCCCGCCTGGCTAAGGAAGGGGCCAGGGGGATTGCCCAATAACAAAAATAGATTGTGAGATTAAAGAGGTAAATGCTGAAAGGAGAAAGGTTACATTGTGTAGTGTTAACGTAAAAGAAAACTTTCCTTGAACTCACAGAAATTTTCACTATAATCAGGTTAGTAGCAGGAATAAAAAGATTTTTTGTTAACTATCGTAAAAGGTCTGAGAATGGAAATGGTGGAGAAATCTCCAATTCAGAATTTGAGAATGTGGAAAAGGTACTTATAAGGACGATTCATTTATGGTATTAGGCCTAGACATGGACAACGGCCATCACATAATAATACACTTTTGTCAGTTGACATGCAGTTTGATATTTTCTGTTTTTCGGAGAATATGTACGGGTATAATATTTGAACACATTAAAATGATCCGGATCATGATCTTATTAAGACAGTCGAGAACGGAACGAGGCCCCCGCCAAGGGTGAGGCCCGGGCCCAGTTGGTCCATGTCTTAAGACGTCCCTGTGCACAAATCCAATTGTCATGCGGGTACTCAAATATTGCTTTCAATAATAAGGGAAAAATATTGGATTTTAAAATCGAGGAGAACTGTCAGACAGATTATTAGAAAGTGTGTCGAGTGCAGTGGATACAGTGCATAACCAGCTGCCAGTGCTCCTGTTGCCTTTCCTGAAGACCGAGTTTGGGATGCAAAGGTATTCGAGGTAACAGGCATTGATCTAGCTGGTCCCGCTTCCTTCTAAATGGTGATAAAGTGTGGACGTAAGATTAAACCGCCTCAAAAACTGGACTTATTGAACTTGACGGTCTTCTTTTGAGTCACATAATTGACTGAAAGGGGGGGGGGGGTGCGTTACGTCTACATTAAAAATAAATAAACCGCAATCGTTCGGCGAAGTAGTACATGAACAACTCAACAAGATTAAATGTAAAATAAAGTTTTTAATTTGCTGTTCTATCAATAATTTTTTTTAATTCTAATAAATGACGGCTTAGTTTGTTTCTTGGTGCCGTAAAATTCATTTAAAACGCAATTTAAATACGTAAAAACCACTAAGTAATAATTTGTTTTTTAGGTTGATCAAAATGATGTAATTAGTTTGGAATATTAGGAGTAGGGAAAAATATACCTGTAAATTCAAAATACTTATTGTTCATAAAAAGCTCGAAAAACTCATTAAATAATTAGCAATATTTCGTAATTTTCTTTGAAGTTTATTCCTCAACATTCTGGAATTATATAAACTGTGCTTAATAATGGATCTGACGTGGCGCGCTTATCCGGAGGACAGAACTCGGGACCTTTGGATCCGAAACCGAGTAACTTAACCACTACACCAAAATGTTCACCATAGTGCGGAGGTTGTTACTGGCTTATATAGATTATATCGGTACAGATCCACATATAGTGTTAAAATATATTTAATGAACAAAATTTAATAAATAGTAAATGGTGATGTTTAATGCAATGTTCATTATAAACATGTTAAAGATTCATCACAATGGTGAGTGAGAGATTGAGTTATATGGACACGCATTATAAAGCAACACAAGGGCTATTGGCAGCAGACCTCGTAATTTTGAGAGCCTTGGTCAAGTGACAAGGACGACAACTGAACTGGCATTCTCTTTCCAAACTACCGTGCTACTCTAACGGGTGGACTTTGACCTCGACAAGTTTAATGCATATCAGCCTCCTCTACACGGAGGTCTTCAATGGCACCAGGACTCGAACCCGCAACACGCCGACGACGAGTTCGTAATCATAACTAATAGGCCATTGAGGCTCATGGGCGTAAGTGTATACATATAAATAGGGTATTATTATACATTTTATCAAACAAAACGATAGTTGCATTGTTTCCAGTCTATTTATTGTTGATTGGATTTGCACTATAACATGTTGATTTTTGTTGTGGTCTATGCATTTTGGAATATTTGGTATGCGTCTGTTTTTCTTTTTTATAATGAATTCAGATCAAATCATTATAACAATAAACAAATAATATAAAAAAAAATTTTAAGTCAATTCCTACTTAAGTCAACAAAGAAATATTTTATTTTAGTTACGTTTTTTCAAATAATTACAATTAATATAAATATGTATATACATATGACAGAATCACAAGTGGCAGTTAATTTTTATAAATTATCATTAAAGTAACACATTGTCACCCAAAACAATCGTGTATATAAAGTTTAAGTTCAACTGAATGCTTTAAAACCGTGAGGGAAAAAAAATCTTTTAAAGTTTTGACCCAAAGTCGCTAAAAAATGAAACCAACGTGACTGTATCTGTAATTCTTTAAGTAATTAGTTTTAGTCAATTAATTTTAATTAATTATACTTAAATTACCGTATTGTCATCCGAAATAATCGTATTTAAAATTTTAGCTCAATTGAGCTCTTTAAAAAGTATTTTATTAACGCTTGAAAATTTGAACAAGATATATATAGGGAGATAGCGAACTCTCTGATAGTAGAGATTGAAAGAAACTTGGTACTGACGTATCGCACCAATCGCCCACTCTATTAACAACTCGCGAAGTTGGCAACCCCAATTTCCTATGTGTCGTACGCGCTGAATTGGCATCCATGTGCTTCGTTTCATATAATGTCGCCAATAGGTTGCTCGATAATACGCAAGTACCAAAAACTTCATACTTCTATCCATAAAATGAAAGTTTGCTGTTTGTTGAAACTGGTTTAACTCTCTAAAAGCATTTCACAACCTGCTATGTATATTGTACACTGGCAGTCATTTTGAATTTTTAAAATTTCTTTCTGCTTCAATGCTTTCGATTTTCTTCTTTGTGTAAGATATACTTTTGTTCATTATTCCGAATCATGTTTTTATTATTGTTACTAAAAAATACAGTTTTTTATGTACATGAAGCAACTTTTTGAATGCACAGAATTGATTCTGAGAATTGTTGAAGCGTTACTTTCTAAGTTTTCTTCGTCACTTAAAAAAATATAAACAAATTTAAATCTTACCTCACTTGGAATTTCGGAAAAGAGGCTAATGCTTCTGTCATTTATTTGTCCTTGCATGGGCACATTAGGATTCAAAAGTGTCATGAATGTGGCGTGAATATCGAAGGGAGTGACTAGACGATTTTGGTTTATCTTCAAGTTTTCCACAAGATGGGGATACCTCTCTTCCATCCAGGGAGGAAGAACAAAGGAGAAAAATGGCATCCGCTCCTCTTGCTTGCCTTGCTGACTGGAACGGATAGGAGCAAATCTAGGAAACAAATATAAAGTTTTTTTCTTTAAAAAAATATTACTTTTTTCATAAAAAATTTGAATATTTTTCCGTATTATGAAATGCATTTATGGTATTTCAATGTGTTTGTTGCGTTGATTTGGGTATCAAAAAAAATCATAAACACTTTTTTGATAAAAAATTTTTATATAAAAATATAGCATAAAAAATTTAAAGATGAATTTGTATTTTGCTATTAAAAAGTTCTTAAAAAAATCACATGACATAATTTGTTAATCCGTTTAGGATCATGATCACATATATGTGATCATTTTCTAACAATGCTACTACATATGTCAAAATCGGCGAGACGCCTCTTGCTCTTCCCTAGTTAGATGTACAAGAAAAAAAAAGTTAAGGACAAGTAACCAACGTTTAAAGCGAGACAGCCCACTTAATTACATGTGGAAACGTGGTTTTATAGATTTTGACGTTGAAACATCTACACCTTTTGGCTGCATCGCACCCACTGATTCTTTTAATCATGTTGAATTCCGGGAGGAATTATTAATCAGTACTCCCAAGTACAGCAGCCATCCTGAATTACTCAGACAGCTAGTACTTGAAGTTATAAATGACATACCCGATCAAGCCTTGGTTATTTTACACAGATGGTAGTCGTTCGGATACGGGTAGAGCAAGGAGTGGTATATTTAGTAACACTCCCGGGAGTGATGTTAAAATCAGCATCAGGAGTTCTGACCACTGTTCCATCTTTAGATTGGAACTCATCGCTATCAGTGGTGCTCTCGATCCTGCTTTCAACTCTAATAAGGACAGTATCTGGATCCTGACGAACAGCAGAAGCTCCATCCAGTATTTGAAGAATTGGCCAAAGATTATGGACAGTACCGGTACTAGATATTTATCCAAATTGGCTAAGCTTGGTCAAAGGAAACAAGTGTGTCTTCAGTGGATACCATCGCATGTGGGTGTGCCTGGGAACCAGGCAGCTGATGAGCTGGCTGGTAGGGGCTGTAATCTCCCTAACCCCAGTTCTTCTGCCTTGAGCCATTCCGAAATTCATTCCCTCCACAAAGCTAAAATGAATTTGACTTGGCAAAAACCTCCCGCTCACCACTGGTACGCAGCTAAGAGTTCTGGTCTATCTGCAGTACAGGAGATCCAGGGCTCTTCAGACAGCCTTGGCGCGCTTTAGAAACAGTCACCTGCGTGGTATGACCTTTGTGCAGGGAGGGGGTAAAGTCTTTCTTTACCTGTACCTGCTTCTGCTCATCTTCTGGACTGCTGGGGCATTTCCCTAAGACAGTTGTTTGAAGATCAAGACCTGGTTTGTGACATTCTTAAGCGGAAAGGTCAAATGGACTTGGTATAGGCTTTCCTGCCCCAAGTGGATTTGGAACAACAACAACAGAAAAAAATTAATCGTATCTGGAAAACAAATTTTGCTATATCCAAGGTTTAGATATAACTTTTTTGATTACGTCTAGACTACAAACAAATAATTTTCATATTCTTTTCGCTGGTCCTGAACGGGTTAATTTGAATAAATTTATTCCACTTCTTTTTAAATGCAATATCAGTTTACATATAATCATCACATTCTAAAAAGCACAACAAATTTTCAAATTAAATATGTTTTAGTGCTAAGAAGCTTAAATTCATATTTTTAAAAAAATTTTATTTGACTAAATTTTTAAATTAATTCTTCCAAAGATTATTCCATGTTTAACATTTCGGAATTTGCACTTAGAGCTCAATATTCACTTCAATGATGAATAATATTAGAATCCTTAACAAGTGTCGCCTATCCGGTATAGTAGCTAGTGATGCTGACGTTGGGCCTTGGTTCGATCCCAAAGAAGGCACGGATGTTTGTAAATATATAGTGCTTTCGCAGCATGAGGGTACTCTAAATAGCCGTCGAGTCGCAAGTCCTCTCGTGAGGTTGGAGGAAAAGAGATGGGGGCCCCTGTCCAACCACAGGGTGTCCCTCAAAATTGGGATAGAACCGAGCTAAATCGTACTGTCACCTGTATGATACTCAAAGCTATGGCTATCGACAGGCACAATTCTAGCCCCTTCCCGAGATTAATCTCGTGGGCCTTGATCTGATGTTACTGTCGATCAGGTGGCATAAGTAATAACCAGGGGCGTAGCTACCGCCGTATCAATGATACGGGGCTCCAAGGTACAGGGGCCCCAACTTGTGTAACTACAGTTCCACTAACTGATCTCCCATATGTAAAAGGGGCCCCGAAAGTATTTGATACAGGGCCCCCTCAAGCTAGTTACGCCAGTGGTAATGCAAATTTTATAATGCAGTGAACAGCATTTATGATGATCACGTGATAAGTGCAATCACGTGTTTTTCTTCGAATTCAAAATTTACATTGGACTTGTACTTGCTGTTCTACTTGTAAAACTTAGATAAAATTTTAGATTTGATAATTGGGTAAAGCTGTTCAAATATTAAGATCCTTCAAAAAGTTTTTCAAGATTAAAAAAAAAATCATATTGTTCGTGTATTTTTAAATCAAGTACATTTTGTGTTTACCTTTATGTGTTATTATTGACAAATATGTATTTTTCTTAAAATAAATTTTCTGCAAAAAGCATAAGTTTGGAACAGTGAAGCGTATGAACTGATTGGCAGGAAACACGTCGTTGCATTTATCATGAGACTATGACGTCACATGAATTTACGAATTGATTGACTGGGTGAGTGAGGGAATGTAGGGTTTTGTGGCGCAAGAGCCAATTTTAGCTAAGCGGCGCCAAACTTTTTAAATATTTAAAGTATACAATTCCTAAATAGTTTTATAAAAACAGTTTTAATAATAAAATGTAAAATCTCAAATTGTGTATAAAAATTAGTCCCAAAAATAAAAGTATATAGAGTTTGGTGGGGATTTCCCCACCAAGTCCGCTAAGTATGATGGAAAAAGTCATTTTCGGTTTCTGGTCGGGGTTAAAACGCCATAGTTCACTTCCTCTTCAACGTCATATACAAGCATGTCCTCTTCATCTGATGTGTCCTGTACGGGTGTACTTTTCTTCGGTTTATAGGGTGCCATCTTTATTTCTATTGCGTTAGATATGTTTCAGGAGGAGGTTTTTTTACGAGGTTTTAAAGGTGGTTTTAAATTTTGGACTGCAATGGATGCAAATTGAGAAGGTATATTGGATTTGGAAATTTGAAGACGTGAGGTACTTGTTTCAGTATATTTAGCTGGAAGATTCTTGATTTCTTAACTGTTGCTTGATACCCTAAGTATGAGGAAATATTTATATTAAATGCAGGAATGAGAGAGAAGAGAAAGTGGCTGGGATTCCGTTATTGTAGGTGCTATTGTAGAAGTAGAAGGTAATAGGTGTGCTTCAGTGGAAGATGACGATGTGGAAACTGTAGGAATAGAAGCAGATTATTTTGTTTCGAGAGCTGGTTGAAGTAATTTTAAAGGTGGACATACTATTTTCGAAATATTTTCATCCGTTTGTGTTGAATTGCTTATAGTATAGGATCTGGCAACCTGAGCGTAAGTTTGAGATAACTGTGGGATTATTAATCTTCGAGCATCTATATTTCTATTAGTTTTAATTTCTCCTGCATATTGATTGGCTGGAAACAAGTGATTGCAATTATGTGACATCATAGTTACACGAGTATTATGGGAGCACCAGAAATATATATTTTATGTTCAAACTAAAAAGAAAAGCAGAAAATTTACCTGTGGCCATGGTCACTCATTACTATTAATAGTGTATTGTTCAGAATGCCGCTATCGTGCACATGTCTCAGAAAACCTTCAATGTCTGGATCAGCGTATCCTATGTAGTTGTAATCATCATGACTGAGTTCCGAATTGAAGCAGAATGCGAATTTCGGTACATCAGGGTAGACATCGTAAAACTGACGCATCCAATCCAGCATAATCTAAATATTGAAAGACAAGTTTTAGAATATTAAGATATAAAAAGTTAAATAGTTTCTTGGTATAAATTGGATTAATATTTTTTAAGGGATTATTGTAATCTGTAGTTTTGGTAAAGTCTTACAAAATTCTCGAAGATAAAAATTTTCAAAAATTTAGCATTATCGAAGGAAAAAATATACGACTGTCTTAATATTGATATCTATGATCTGCCAATGAGCAACTCAGCCAATGAGCAACCAATTGACCTCGGGTTTTCGGCATTTGGTCGCATTTGTGCCCTAGATGAGCCGAATCATATCTAAATTTTCCCATAGTTTTCCCGAATTTTCCTACAAATTTTCCTGAATTTCGCTAGTTTATAACAAAATTTTCTCAAATTTTACCTAATAAATTTATTGTTTGCAAAAAGTTTTTTAAAAAGAATCTACCTGAATTTAGGAGGAAATATTCACAAAAAAAGTTCAGAGAAAGCAAGTATAAAAGGCTCTGATTTTACTTTTTTAATTTAATTCTTTTTTTAAAGTGATAAGATATATAGTGTGAAGCGAAAATAGTTTTTTTGAAAACTAAAAGTGATAAGATATATAATGAATTTGACCTGTGGACATGCTATCACCACCTGAACCAACAACACCACTATTGATGCAATCTTTGGAAAATTGACTGACTACACCATCAGTGTTTACGTATACGAGTCATTCTTTTCATTCCATAAGCCTTTGTTAGTTAAGCTAAATAAACTTTAAGTAATGTAGTAGTTAAGTTATTATTAATTGTATATACTTTTCCTTGTTAAACTTAAAAGAATAAATACATAGAAGCGAGTTTTATGCCTAGACAAGAAGTTAAGTCACCTTGTCCGGGCTTTTGTAGCTTCTGTAAAAAAAATTATTTTTTTTTTTTTTGTGCTTTTTTATAGTGCTGATACAGATTTGTGTCATTATTTCTTTTCAGCTCAATAGTAGTACATTTAGAGGAGTGGTACAGTACACTACTTTCTGTTAGTAAAAAGTTCATTAGTTGCATTATTGTAAAATACAACATGTGAAAAACGCGCTAAAATTACTTGGCCATGCCAATGATTGATATCTTGCTTTTAAAAAAATATCTTATTCAAAAGTATGAAGTCACAAAATTTCTTTTCCATAATACATAAGAAAATGTATCAAGTTTGCATATCCTGTTGAAAGAAATTAAAAAATATCCAGTTTAAAAAAAAAAAACCTGTAGTCCGATAACACAGTGGTCCCCAACCCCGGGTTGGTACCGGTCCATAGATCAAAATGGTATCGGCCCGCCCAAGGAACACTAATTTATTTCCAATATATTTACTGTGATGTATTTCTCTCGGGTTTGTGCTTCTTTCCATGCTGCTTTCCACTTTATATTCCATGTTAAATCATTTTATATTCATTCTTTGGTATAACTGTATTTTATTCTGAAGGCACATGTTTAAATATGCTTAAATGTAGTAAACCAAAACAATTTAAAATATAAACAATCAACGTCCCACTCTCGGTGGGCCACGGTAAAATTATCAAACATTGACCGGTTCGCTGCGACAAAAAGGTTGGGAAACACTGCGATAATATATTACGCATATGATTTTTTCGCACTAACGAAGAATTACTTATTATAGGCACGATACGAAATATAAGGCTCATTGAGGGAATCAACAGAGAAATTTTTCTTACTTGTACCGATTTTTCTTTTATTAAATTAGTTGCTCTTTTTTTTCTCTTAAAGAAGATTCTGTTATATGCAAGTTGTTTTTAAAAAAATCTACAAAAACAAATATTTAAATCACAAATGTTTTAAATTTCAGTTTAATAAAAAAAAATTACATCAAAATAAGGTATGCGATTTATTTTATTTCACTTTGTTGAAAATATCTTTCCTTAAATTTGTTTGGTTCCTCTTTATTGATTCGTCCGCATTTCAACAACTTAAATGCATTTGAAACATTTTTACAAATATAAACTCTTTGAGATAACATGCTTAATCCATTCCTGTTTCCCTTCCCCCTTTGCTTTCCTTTGTTTAGCATTTAAATTCATAATTTTTTCCTTGCAACTACTCTTCTTAATTAGTTTCAACAAGTTTCAAAACATTCCATTTTTAATGAACCTTATTGTGTAGATTTTCTCTCATTTTGATGAATCAGCGGAACATTTTGCCTTAGTTACATGGTTTTCTTTATTGTGTTAAAATTAACAATTGCGCAAGTCGTTTTTGTACTATCATCTTTCTCTACTTTTGCGGCTATCTTTGAGCTGATTAATAATTAAAACCTTTTTTCCGCAAAGTAATTTTTTTTCCTGAATTTCCTTGGAAAATAAATTATCTTTAATATAAAGAATTCTACTCGTGTGCATAAAACAATGGGAATTTAATTAGCTATTTCACGTCAATTTTGCATTTGTCTTAAGCATTTTAATGATTTTAATTAACGTTCATGTTCGAAGTACCGGAAAGATTTTTTTTTTTCTGCTACCGAGAGAAATGCGTGTATATATATAATGCCTATCAATATATAATTTTGAGGAAATGGATCCAGATGACATATAGCAGACATTACTGAGGTTTAGTACTAATTATTCTGATTAAAAGATCCCTACTTAAAAAATACGCATTTATATTAAGTAGGGGACATTTTTATTTTTTCGGTCATTAAAAAAGTTTGGTGGCTTTTTTGGCCATTTAAAAATATTTCTTTAGTTATTTTTTGCTGTTTTAACAAGCTTTTAGACTTGTTTGAATTGATTTATGAGCACTTAGCTGAAAATGGGTCAGTTTCAGCTGCAAGTCATTCTTTTTTTACCGATATATTCAGAATACGAGGGTTGATCAGAAAAAAAGGTTACAAGCCACAGCATTTGAAAACTACATATTGTGGAGAAATTTTGCTTCCCCAGAATGGAGATAAATGGTGCTATACTTGTGCATCATACAGGTGGTTTGCGGCTAGGTAGTGAAAGTTCCCAGACGGTTCAGGATAATTGAAAAGGCAAGACGCTTAGGAAGTTGGTCTCGTTTGGAAGTGAGAGCCGTGATTCAATTTTTATGGGCAAAGAATGAGCAGACAACATGTAGCGAAATGGTGTCACTCTTTTCAATCAGGCAGACAGGATGTCGAAAACCGCAATATGACTGGCCTCAGCCGGCAAAGTTCTTCAACGACAGAAATCTACACGGCACGAATTGGAGAATGGTTTCAAAATGATCGACGGGTAACTCTGCGTGAAATCTCGTCAGAGCTGGGACTAAGCAGGGTCGGATCTACGTATGGACGCCAGACCGGAAGGCATGGGTTCGATTCCCGACGCCACCAAATACTCGCCAAGTACACAACGGAGTACGTGCTCGTTAAATCTGTGGGTCCAATTGGTGTCGCCATCTATCGCGTTGTTCAGAGCAAAATCGTACTGTCACCTTCACGGGACTCAAAGCTTAGGCTAACGACAGGCGTAAATTTCTAACCCTTAGCCGCGATGAATTTCGTGGACCTTGATCTGATATTACTGTTTGTCAGGTGGCAAAAGCAACAAAAACAATATTTTATACAATTAAGTTTTAATCAGCTCCAGCGATGCAGTGGCATAGGTGATAGCGTACCTGCATTTTTTGCGATCGGTCAGCTTTCAAGTCGTGCGGTAGACTTGCTTTTTCTCAATTCATTTAATTAATTTTACAATTAAATAATTTTTTATAAAATATTTATATAGTTATAAAATAATTGTAATAATAAAATATCAAACAATTTTACTTACTATAAAACTATTTTTTTTATCTAATTATAAAACTATTTGTAATTATTTTACTTTTTAAAATACAAAATACTAATATAAAATACATTTAATACAATATATTTTTGTAATAAATATTATTTATTAATAATGTTATAATAATTAATATTATAATAATAAATTAATGTTACAATAATAAATTAATGTTATAATAATTAATATTATAATAATAAATTAATAATATAATATATTTATAAAATATAATATAAATATTTATATAATTAGTTTTAAAAATATAAAATAATTACATAAAATATTTAATAAGCCTTTTTTAAATAAATTTATTTAATTGTAAAAATAATTAAATCAATTGAAAAAAAAATCAAAGCAAGCCGATTTTGTAACTCGAACCCTTACTGACCGCGCGGAATGCAGGTGTACTACTACCTATACCACTGCATTGCTGGAGCTGAAAAAAACTTAATTTTATATTAGCTAAGTATGAATTTCGAAGACTATTTTCTCGGAACTGACCGTCTATTCGGCGCTATTATATTGACGTTTGAACACCCTAGTACTACTATTACCCAAAATCTCGCCCAAATGAATTTCCTTAGTCGTGCCCTCCCTAGTTAGATAAACAGTTACAGGAACAACTAAGAAAATATACACAATATAATATTACCACAATGTCCTCAAACGTGTTATTGCGGTAGTACAGTATTTGGCTATAAGAGGTTTAGCATTTAGGAGGTACCGAGGAAGTTTTTTGTTCTCCTCATAATGGTAATTTTATGGGTGCCTTGGAACTGCTAGCGGAGTTCGACTCATTCATTCGTGAACATTCTGAACAGTGACAATTACGACCAAAATCGTAAATATCGTACTAATCAAAAACGATATACGTATTAGGAAATAATCGAGATCATGGGCAAGCAAATCATTAAAACAATTACAACTCAAATAAATAACGTTTACACAAAGTACTATTCAATTGAGATGAATTCAATACCAAATTTGTCCCACAATGACCAATTTGCTATTATACTATGATATTGTTTCCGGGAAAAGTTATGGAAGATGTTTCTCGTTAATAAAGATTAGTTGTCACACTGGATTCTACTTATTTAATTATCTACCAGAATTTTTAGAAACAAATGGACTGCTATTGGATAATTGTAGGGGACAGACATTTGACAACAATGCCAATACGTCCGTTTGATATAATGGTGTGCAAGCTCTTTCTAAAAGAAAAAAAAAATTCTCTAATTATGTGCCGTGTGCTGTACATTCTCTTTGTCTGGTTGTTGCAGAATCAGTTAAGGTTGAAACTGAAATAGTGAACTTTGGTTTAATGCAACAAATATATGTTTTCTTTTCTGCTTATACCATAGGTGGGAACTTTTAAATTGTGAAATTAAACTGAAATTTACCTTAAAAAGTTTTAAGTCAGACCAGATAGTCTTGTCACAACGATGCTGTTGAAGCCTTAAAATATAATTATGGTAATAACATGAATATTCTTAAAACATTTAATGGCAATAAAAAATTTTAAAAATTGATTTTCGAAAAAACGCAGTAAATTTTTAAAATAAATTAACAAAATTCGAAACTGAAATTTTAATTATATTTTAGGAAGAAATTTTTGAAAGATTTAATTCAGTTAACAAAAAATTACTAACTGCTGGTTTGCACATCTGTGAAGGAAATAAGTTAATTATGTTAATAAAAACGTTTGTAAGCAATGTACATGAATCAGATCAAAAACTAAAGACGCAGCCAAAAAGTTAAGTCCTAGTGTAGAAACAGAATATAGTGATGTGAACAAGAGACGGGTTATTTCAAAATTTGCAGATAAATCGACAAAAAAGCTCTGTATGTGACGGAAAAATTTAAAAGTGACACGCTTATTGTTTAGTTAGATAAGCTAACCCTTGATTTAAATAGAAGTCAAGTATATGCAGAATATAGTATTTAAATTTTTTGATGGATTTGCAAGATCAAAGTAAGGAGAACGTCGACTAGGAGAGTGTACTCCCTATTCAGATGACGTAGACCAACATTTAGTAAATGAAGATGTTTTACTCAAAACTTATCTAAAACAAACTGAGCTGTCCTATATTTGTAGTGATATGTTAAATTTAATTTTTGAAAAGAAACTTGTTGACTTTTTTCCAAATTTGTTACCGTTTTAATGATTTTTATAACGTTCCCTTTACTAGTGAGGCGGAGCATGCATTCTATAAAATGTCCTATATAGAAATATAGGACAACAATGACAAATACTAAAGGAACTTATTTATCATTTCTTTCTTTTTATACTGATCTTACTAAAGACTTAAAATGTGTGATGAGAAAATAAAAGAATTTGCAGCATAGAAGTGTAGAAAATGCTTTTTTTTTGTGTAAATTATGTTATTGTTTATAACGAATTTAAAATGTTTGAAATAAAAAAAAACCGAAAAGTGAAAGTTTCGTATATTTAAAATTTTTCCCCACAAAAATATTTTTTAGGAAAATGGCAAAATTTTTAATTATTTAGGGGCCCCCAAAGTTCACGGTCCGGCCTTGGGACTAAGCTACGGTAACGTGCAATCAAATCGTTTCCAAGACATATGTTTCCCTGTGAAAGCATCCGCCGATACCTGGCTCAATGGACAGGGACCTGATTTCTGCAAAGACGTGTTAAACAAGTTGGTTCTGCGTTCTGATAAAAGCCTAAATAGACTTGGTGATTATGTCGAAATGTGATAGGCACGTATGCCCCGATTCCCTTTTGTATTTTCCCTGTCTATTGTTAATATATATATTTCTTTATTCGACTTGCAACCTTTTTTTTAATTACCCCTCGTATATTTCGATTTATAAATGATTAAATGATAACATAGTCTGGATTTGTAATTAATCATTCATAAATTTATTTTTATGTTTTTAAGTTATTGTAAAATACTTTGATTTTTCAAGATATATTTAACGTATTTTATTCTACTTTTTTGCAAAGTTTCAGATCACTATCATTCAGATCTTGATTATAAATTTGCCACAAATGTGACAGCTTGTATATATAAATATATATATATAGCCAAGCTTATCAAGTCGTTTACACTTGCGGCCGTTACATATTTCATTTAATTTTCAGATTTTCACCTTTCATTTTCTTAAAACGATGTCAGCATGCTGAATATTCTTAAGAACCTTGAGAAGTACATTCTTATTTCAAAGATTGTGGAATAACAAAGAAGAATGTAAAGCGATAAAATATTTTAATATAAAATTCAAGCAATAGGATGAATAATTTTAAAATCTTAATTATTTGTTAATTTATGCAACGCGACTCATTATTCTGAGGTTTTGTTATCTTCATTATTTTATTATTAAATTGCGTTTCGTTTAAACTGTCGAAAGTTCATTTGTTTTTATGTAATTATATAATGTGTAGAAATCATTCTTTAAAGTAGTTTTCCAAGAAAAAATTACGTAACAGTGACAAAGGGTTTGAAATTTATCTTTAAATATCTGCAGTTCTTGTTTGTCACTAACAGAAATGCGGTACCTGCAATATTCTGAATAAATTAAAATTTTATAAAATTTATTTTTTCTTTCACCCTAATACATTTAACGTCCATCTTTACATCAAATAAACATATAACTTAGGAATTAAATGAGAAGAATCTGGTAATTTACCAAACATCCACTACAAGAAAAACCAAAGTAACGAACTAAAAACTAAATGGAATGAAAAACTTGCAACCCTTAATAAAAGGTGAAAAATCTCACAATTTCGAATTTAACCAAAGTTTTTTTTAAATAAAATAATAATGTATGTCCATTTCTTAAAATCAATTTTCTCAAATTCCCCGAAAATCCATCAAACTAATTTCATTACCTCAACAAAAAAAAAAAAAAAAACCCACTAATTTGTACAAACTTTACGTACATCACACTTCGTCCACCTTGATACACATAATAGTGGGAGCTCCCTTCAAGGGCTATACTAATAATTTCGCAAATGACATATCCACCTCTTCCTTAAATCACTTTATGTGCAGATGGCGACGCGAAAATAAACGTCTCTTAAATAAATGCCCATAAAAACATATCACGCAGCTTGCAACGCTGTTTCTGTGAATGGAAATTAGCATTAAAGGTAGGAAAATATGATGCAATCCTCTTTGCATACAAAAGAATAGTAACACAATCAATTACTTTATATATATAAAAAAAACACTCAGTTAACCAACCTAACAAAATATCTAGGTTTGATTGATTTTTTATTACTTGCTTTTTGTCACCCTATGAAGAAATATGACTATCGCAATAGAGACTCGGATCCATAATATTTCTTTACAATATATTATGCCACTCAATGAAATTAATTTTATTTTCATAACAAGAGTCATAATAATTGTTTGATTGTTTACTTAAGTAGCACTTTAAAGCAGCTACTGGCGACGGATTTCTTAATTTAGAACCCTGATCAAATGAAGAGGACAATGTCTGAGATGCGGCATTCCACTATCCAAACTTCTACTCCTCAACAACGAGGAGTGTGGAAGCATATTGGGGCGAGGGGCTGAAACATTCACATATTCAACCCAATGACTGCAAACGACAAGATATCTCGTAGTAAGCATGTGTACTAAAACTGCCAGCTAGGAGATATGCCGTTGTTTGGGCTCAAATTTTAGATTGATTATATATTTCCATTTGAGTTGGGAATTATTAGAACGGATAGATGAAAAATTTATATAGAGCAAAAAAAAAAAATTAATTATCAATTTTTATTATTAAAATTATAGCTTAGATGATTAGATTATATAATATAATTACATATATATGAATGTATTCCAAAAATTAAAAAACAAATATTTTTATTATTGATGCTGTGTATGATGAGCTTTGCAAAGATCAGCGCAAAGCGCTGGGTTGTTGGGACACCACTGGACAAAAATACCTATAGTCTCCTTACTTTTTTTTGTTTTTGCTTTGTACATATTTGACGTGGCTTTGTAGGCATCCTTTTTTTCTGTAGGAGGAAGATATTTTAAGTAATGAAAATCAGTTATATTTGTATTATAGTTAATGCTTTCTCCTGCATTGCTGCCGTTGCCATCAAATAAATGCTTAATAACTGATTCCCTAAATTGATTCATCCCATCTTTTAATTCTCTCGATTTCTTTGGTTATAGAACTTGTATGCATTCTGCAGGAAGATTTCGAAATAGGGTAGAACGATTTTCTTGTATCAACATATGGTTTTCTAGTGGTTAATTATTTCTTATCAGTTCATCTGAATTATTTTACAACTCTTTATAACTACCATTGCCTTATAGGATTTTCTCAGCGAGAATTATTACATGTCTGTATTAAAATCTGACATAACATTATACATTTGACTGACGCCAGATGAAATTAAGCGATGAGCTTGTAAAATCAAATAAAACGAAAAGAAAATCTTTGTGCATTAAGATTTTCATTGAAAAAAAAAAACACCACCACGAGATAACTCGTAAATGGCACTCAGCACAAGATTCTTCTTCAATAACGCAAGGCTACGAATTGTCTTGTAGTGGTTTTTTTAAAATAAAAATTACTGTAAATGCAATTACAATATTATATCAATAACTCAATATTATTACATCTTGTAAAATTTCGTATTTCCTTTTTATATTTAACCTTGGCACTCAAGGCAAGACACTCTAAATTGACATGGCCAATCAATGGGTTAATGTGCTTTAGTCCTCTACGCGAATGATCTTTAGTAACATTAAGACTCGAACCTGCTAACTCAACAGAATTTAATGCCACTGAGGAGCTCGTAATGATAACCACTCGACTATTGCGGCCATCTTGCATAAGAACTCTTATTCTTATCAAATGCATTCCATAAATATTTTTACTTCTTCCATGCATGTTTAGAAACTCCGAATCAAGAAAAAATGAATTCTTCATTTATATATCCGTTTTGCGTTTAATTATCGGTTTTACACGCTTCACATCAAAGATATAACTACCAAATCCAACTTCAAAATTTTAAAAGGCTAAATGTTTTAATCGGAATGATAAAAGTAATGGGTTTACTAGGAATGCTGATATTTGAAAAGCAACACTATACTCACAATAAAACTGCATATCCAACTAATTGCTCAAAGCATCCCTACACCAGAATATAAAAAAAAAATTTAAAAATTCAGATCAATATTTTTCTATTCCTATACATATTCTTCTAATTCCAAGATCAAACCAATCACTAAATCCAAGATACGTTCGCGCGGACGTTGTAATACAAATGGAGAAATATAGTCATTTAAAATAAGGACACTTAAAAATTCAAGGGAAAATAAATAATATGAAAGACGCGAAACTATAGATTAATTATACATATAATTAATTTCTTAAAAGACATATCATTATTGAATCTGAAATCTTTTTTTTAATAAAAAAATAGGATTAAATTGAAAACGGTCCAGGTTGTTGCCTATTTTCCCACGTGTATATAATCCAATTGTAAGTTTCTAAGCATATTGGAAGAACTCATTTAGAAGCTTCCTAGATCATTTCTCACAAATCTTAATTATATTCTCCCTGCTTTAAATATCACACAAAAATGGATCAATCAATAGGAATTGTTAAATATGTAGTATCATTTGGCACTTTAAGGATTCTGATTATTAATTCTGACCTTCAATATGTCTTCAATTATTGGACATGATTGTATTTAATATTGAATTCATGTGTTCTATCATATAAAAAAATCTAAATTTTAAGAATTTTAATTTGTAACAAATAACTTTTTAGTTATATAATTATATGTATAATTTATATTTTTCATAATGTTTTTTTTTTTTCAAATTTTTCTTACCTTAGAATTGGGGAAGAATTTGTATGTTTTTAATGTATCGAAGTGTTGAAAGAAATTTTTTTAGTCCTATATGTTTGAGACAGTAATTTAACATTAAAGATCGCATTTTCATTTTTCCACTCTCCCTCCCTCATAACTCAAAAATTTTCTAATTTTCAAGATATTTTAAATTTAAGCTAATTTTATGGCGAGAAAGACACACAGAAAGAAAATATCCAAAATAATTAACATTCTAAAACAGAATTTTCTCAAGTCTCTTAAGTGAACCACAATGACAATTGAGTTCTCTATCAACCACTAACAACGATACCAATTTTATTGAGCTGTGATGAAAATTGTGAATTGATTAGTTGTTTGTTAACTTCCTATTGGCAAGAGATCTTGCATTTCGAAACGGTCAAATGACGCGGACGACACCTGAATGGGCACTCCGATCCAACGTTAGGAATTTTAGCCCTCATAGATTTAGCATACATCAACTCCTTTACACAGTATAAAAGTTATTAAAAGCTCCCTGCACAAAAACATTAGATTAGATTCTTTTAGATTTCCATCTTTTAGGAAACTAAATCTAGATTATTGAAACTGATCAGATAATTTTTTCAGCATCCTGTACGGAAGTTATTTTGAAAATTAATAGTGTGGTGTTATTCAACACAATGCATTTATTGGAGAGTGAGTGAATATAAACGTCGCACCGTTCAGCTGCTCGAGGGCTTTTGGTGACAGACCATGTAATTTTGAACCATAGTCAAGTGTCGAGGACGACACGTGAGCTGGCACCCCCTCTTCTAACTTCCACACCACACCAACGGGAAGACGTTTAGCCTCGACATATTTAACGTAAATCGGTCCCCTCTGCAAGGCGGGTCTTCAGCAGAACAAGGCTCGAACTCATGACATACCAGCCACGAGTTCGCCTCACATCTTGACCACTCGGCTACTGTGGCCCCATTTATTGGAGAAAATGATTAATTAGATGAAATTCCGATAAATTGATGGGTATGTTTTATTTGTATATAACTATCATAAGATTTTTGTAAAATAGTGACAAACAGATACAACCCCTATTCAACCAACTGCAAAAAAACCAGATGTTATTCATCGTCTAGAAGCCATATTAGAACTGAATTCTTATTCTAATGACCTTATGAAGCGTATAATCATGCGAATCAAAATGTGGATTTCTTAACTTCATAGTTAACCTGCTTGAAAAAAAAAGTAATTCGGATATCTTTATGAATTTTTTGAATGCGTAAGAATTGGGTATAAGACAAGTATATACGACTTCAGAAAAATTCATATAAAAGAAGCATTGCGGTCAGATTTCCATACAACTTTTTCTTCCAATCTACGTACTACGGAAGTGTAGATAAAGGGTTTTTGCATCTTGAAATATATATTATCCAAACAATTTTAAAAGGGACAGAGAATGTAAATAAAGAAGATAAGGCGTACTTTTTTCTAGTTCTGTATTTAAAAAGAGTTTTCTGGATACATAAATATACGTAATCTAGGAAACTGTCTTTTTAGATGATGTGAGGACGTTAACCTTTAGGATTTGTCACTGACGTAAAAAAAAAAAGATACCTCTGGACGAACAATATAGTTTTAAACAGAAAGGCAAGAGTTGTATTTATGGAAATAATAAATTATTTCATCATATGCTTCGAAATGAGTCCACGTGGAGATTATTTCATACAGAATACGAGCTTGCATTTTGATCAAGAATATTGATATTTGTACACTCTTCAAAAAAGGTGGAGGGAACCAGAATACCTTAAATCTCAACGCATCATAAGAAAACTGACATGTTATTAGTTTACAAGTTCTTTACATTGTTAATTATCAATGTTAATTTCTAATAAAGATATATTTGTATAATTTTTTTTCACGCAGTTAATTTCGTGTCTTAAAATTAGCTTTCTCGTAGTATTAAGTGAGCGTCTCAGACATTTGACTATAAAATTTTTTGTACTGAACATTTCTTTAAGCTTTTTGTACTAAACAAAGAGTATTCTTTTAAAGTTGTAAAAGATAAATATGTGAAAAGTGCTATGAATAGAAATAAGTACTATTAAGTATAATTACGAATAGCCTATCCAAATTTCATAGGTTTGGATTCCTTGAGCTTAAAAAACCAGAAATTAAAAAAAAATTTATATAACTAGCTCCAATAGTTCAAGGAAATATTCAATTTTAAATTATAGTACAGAGGGAAAAACAGAAGGAAACTTTGCTTGTAAGAGCTATAAAATATGGCCCCTCAACAATTTTCTTCGAATAACTCCGGAACTAATAAATGGATCCAATTAAAATTCAAAACAAGATATTTTCCTAATTTTAGAAAAAAATCAGGTTTTGTAACACATTTTTTTTTAAACTTTGCTTAAATATATGTTAATTAATCCACTGTATAACTTATTTTTCCTTGAACTATTGACATCAGTCCCATTTTTTCCAGTTAAGATGATTATTACAAAAGTCAAGACAGGATCTACTTATTTTTTTTTATTTTTTTGCAGCTGTATAGATACAAATCGAAGATCGTCTATTTAATTCTTAAATAACTTTAAAAGTAAGACATTCGATTTGCTGAAAACCGTTTTAATTTTTCATGAAGAAACTATTAAGACATGAGTTACATTCTTTCTGTCGTACTAAGAAATGATTAATGATGTACTGAAACATCTTCAAACAACGAATGGAGATCGTCGACATAGAGCTTTTCGTTTTTCTTAAAATTACTCAGGAATATAACATTAACTTTTATTTAACATGATCTCCGAGACATTTCGAGCACGTTCCGGTCTAATCTGTCTCAAAAAAGTAAGCCTCGATTAAATCGTGTTTCTTTATCATTCCAGAATAAGTTTGATCGTCTAATTAAAGGACGAGATGATTCGAAATTTAATGAAATAATTGACTGTTAATGTTTAATAAGAATTGAATAGTTTTTTGTTTCTAAACAAATTTTTTTTTTAGCTTAAAACACAATTTATTAAATCGTATACTCATTTCGAGAGGATTGGGAAAAATATAAAATGAAGTAAATATTTATTGAATCTATCCAATACTTCGAAAAAAATGTGTTTTTATATTTATTTATTATGCAATCGACTCTCGATAATTCGAAGTTGGAGGGGCTAATGAAAAACTTCGAATTATCAAGAGGGTAGAATAAAACTCCCAAAATACATGAAGAGAAATTTTTTTCTAACACATTTAAATTTGAAACTATGCAATAAAACAACAATTGTACATATGTATAAAATTATTTTAAAGTATTTTTAAAAAGTATGTATTATACAGTATATTATGCAGACATTAAAAGTCATGTACTAAAATAATACATTCAATACATGCATACACAATCCTACGCATTTCTTCTTCACAACAGCGGACCGTCTTTTCTGAACACATGTGTTGCAAGGGCGCATGTTAAATGAAATATATGGACGTCTGACAACAGATGCGGTTAGTCTATTATCCAATTGAAAAAGGATAGCAATAAAAATGACTTTTCGCCTGAGGAACCGGAAAACATAAAAAAGGGGTTAGCAGACAGATGGTCATTAAAGGGTCTACTTTACAGGAGAAAACACGCAGAGCCAATACAACACAAAACTTGTGTAAGCTCCAACCTGTTTGCTACAGGACTGTACATGATAGTGAGTGTTCGAATTGTCAAGAGTTTTATAAGATAACTTCGAATTATCGCGTGTTGAAGTCTGAGCAGCCTCAGATTTTACTTAGAAATATTGAGTGTACCAAAACGTATTGGTTTAGTTTGAAATATAAAGAGTTTTTCTAGGGAATGAGCATATACTTCGAATTATCGAAGGTTTGAATTATCGAGAGTCAACCGTATTAACTTCAAACGAGACAGAGAACGCGAAAAAATGTCCATCCATTATTTCAATATTAACATAATTAAAATAAGTATTGAAAGCATGTTTCAGAATGTATCAATTCTCTAATTGTTCAAATTTTTTTTAGAAACTATTAGTGTCTTAAAGCCATGTATACAACCTCAAAATTCAGAATATAAGAATAACTAAAAATAAAGCACGAAGTGGTCAGATTTGTATTTTAGTAGAAATGAAGACGTTTAAGTATCCCTTATTCATTTTACTTTAAACTGGTGAATTTCTAGGATCTGGAAAAGATCCCCTATGATACATTTCGGCATACTGCCTTGTCAGTGGGTGGCTATTGACTTACTACTACTTTAAAAAAAAATTTAATTTTTAGAATAGTCTTTTGAAATTTTACCATAGTTTCTTAGAGGCCATTTTTTCTTTTTCTTCTTTCCTTTTTTGCAATTACCTTTTGACAAAGACCCTCTTTACTTAGAGTCACCACAATTGTTGTCTTAGTAGAGTCTGATATATCTTGCATGCGACCTAATTTTAACACTCAACTAACACACTTGGGCTGATTAGCAAACATGCATTATGCGCGCTTGAAAGGGTTAATGTATGGCAGGGGTCTTCAAACTGTGTTCCACGGAACCCTGGGGTTCCACAAGGCATATCAAGGGGTTTCATGAGTTAAATTTAAAAAATCGAAAAGAAAATTATAAATTTTGAACAATATGGATTCTTGTTCTCCATGAAGTTTATATAAGCACAAATACTGTGAAGTTCATTCCAGTTATTAAAATTGAAAATTTTATTTATACGTAACTTTACTTTGTAATACTTTTTTTAAAACTTTTATATTATATAATGAAAGAATGTTAAGACTTTTTTTTCTTTATATGTACTATTCCGGGTTCCACAAAATAATTTCATACCCGTTAGCACAAAATGTTTTACAAAATTAAGTAATTTTCTGATGAAAAATTCACTTTTTCATTTGCAGAAAAAAAAATACTTATAACGAAGTAGGGGAACAACTTAACAAAACATCAACAGTTTCAACGTTACAATCTAAATTGAAGCAAGAACAGCTCCTGACTTTTTGGTAGCAAATTCATGCAAAATACACCGGATTTCTCACATAGCTATAAACATTTGAATGGTATTCAGAACAATGCATTTAAGGGAAAACATCTCTCTCAACATGAGTGGCTACAAAAACAAAATAAATGCAAAATATAAAATGCAACTGTAAATAATTTCAATGAACCAATACTTCGAAATTTTTTTAAAAATATGCAAACACATATCCTTGTTACTAAATATAATTCATGGGTAAGTGACACTTGGATCACAAATTAATATTAAAGTGAATTAATTATATTAAATTTTTTTAATAACAAATGCAATTTTTTAAAATTGTTCTTGTATAATGCATCTATAACATGTTGTTTAAATATTATTCTTGATATGTTCTTCAAAGCGTATGTGCGTGGAACGGGGTTACCTTTAAACATTTTATAGTTCTAAGTGTTCCGTGAGTCGAAACAGTTTGAAGACCACTGATGTATAGGATTGGTATTTATCGAAATTTTATCATTAACATTGTCGCATTAGCAAATATTCTAATGTTCTGAGAGTATTTTTTTGAGAATATATCAGTTTTCTGAATAACTTTTCTTTTATAAAATCTCTATTAATTCTTTAGTTACACAAGTGTGTGAACAATATATAATTTCAAGTTATTGTGAACTTATATTTTTCTGTTTCTTCCCGTTTATTTTTACAGATATGTATTTTATAACGCAATAGATTTTTAGTTATTGAAATATTTTGAAGTGAAATTGAATATAATTAAAGTGAAAATGAGGCAATATCAGAGACCATCATAGTGTTTCACCATTTTTAATGTAAATTTATCTATAAAAAACAGAAAAGATAACACTGAGAAGAAAAATTTGAATTTTAACTGAATTCAGCTGTGTACTATGACGCTATATTTATTTGAAATAAAAAATAGTTTACATATATAGTAAATAATACGTGCATTAATACTTTAATACATATAGGGAATTTTAAGATATAATTAATACAATCGAAATAATAAAAAAATTATAATGAATGTGCCAACAAAAATATTTTAAATTTCTAAAGAAAATTTTTGCATTATTTTCTTGCATAAGTTTTATATAAGTTTATTTGAACATTCATCTTCATAAATTAAGGGGTATTCATAAAGTAAAGATGTTGAGAAATTAAAAATATTAGTGAAATGAGAAGGAAGGACAGAAAATCAATCAGGGGACTGATCAGGGTCGTGTATGGTAGAGCATGCGTTAATGAGCAACTTGAAAAATGACCAAATGTCAGATGGGTATAAAGCACACTGAT